>PVKY010014728.1:0-10457 GCA_004027775.1 Bradypus variegatus | reverse complement strand
AAAAACTTACAGATTTCGCTGATCTCAGCAGTTCCATGTGTTCATGAGTGATGTATGAAGTATGCCCCAAGTCAAATTGCTCTGCGGTGTCCAGTCCACGCAGTTCCTGGCTTTCTACCTAGTTTCCTGGAGGAGTAACTAAAACATACAGCCCACCAATCCACCATCTTGCCCCCTCGATTTCTCCATTTTTCTTGGAATTTTGAATAGGAAGTGAGATAAGGTAGGTTAGTATAGGCTAAAGTGAAATAGTGACACATTCCAAAGTAATTTGGGCAAATAATAAAATATATATTTACAGCCTCCCCCACCACCCAACCCTGAGGAGCTGGGGGAAGGTGCAGATGTGTTGGACTTCCTCACCTGGATTGGTGTTGATGGTGTCACAAACACTGGGACTGGCAGTCTGATATGCTGAGCCCTCAATCATGGGACTTGCCCTTATGTAGCTTGTTACTGCAAAGGAGAGGCTAAACTTGCATGCAGTTGTGCCTAAGAGTCTCCCCCTGAGTGCCTCTTTGTTGCTCAGATGTGGCCCTCTCTCTCTCTAACTGAGCCACCTTGACAGGTAAACTCACTGCGCTCCTCACTACGTGGGACCCGACGCCCAGGGTTGTAAACATCCCTGGCAATGCAGGATATGACTCCCGGGGATGAATCTGGACCCGGCATCGTGGGACTGAGAGTATCTTCTTGAACAAAAGGGGGGATGCAAAATGAGAAGAAATAGAATCAGTTGCTGAGAGATCTCAAATGGAGTCGAGAGGTCACTCTGGTGGACATTCTTATGCACTATATAGATAACACCTCTTAGGTTTTAATGTATTGCAATGGCTAGAAGTAAATACCTGAAACTACCAAACTCCAACCCAGGAGTCTGGACTCCTGAAGACAATTATATAATAATGTAAGATTACAAGGGGTGATAGTGTGATTGTGAAAACCTTGTAGATCACAAGGTTGTATGGATGGATGAGTAGAAAGACGGGGACAAAAACTAAATGACAAATGGGATGGGATGGGGGGATGGTTTGGGTGTTCTTTTTTCATTTTTATTTTTTTTCTTGTTCTGATTCTTTCTGATGTAGGGAAAATGTTCAGAAATAGATTGTGGTGATGAACGCATAACTAGATGATCATACTGTGAACGGTTGACTGTATACCATGGATGATTGTATGTTATGTGCATATGTTTGAATAAAACTGAATTAAAAAAAAAAACAAAAAACTGTGTGTACCTATAGCTTGTCTCCCAAATTAGACCTTTAGTTCCTTAAGGAGAGAGTTGATGATCATATATTAGTGTCAGGGAATAAGCAACTGAGTTAAAAGTCAGAGGACCTGTATTCTACCACCAATGTTGCCCTCATTAGTTTTGTTACCTTGAACAAATAAATCACTTAGCATCTGAGTCTGTGCTTCATTAAAAAAAAATATGAAAGTTTAGCAGGTAAAAAAGTACAGGTTCTGGAGTCACACTGCCTGGATTTAATCCTTGTACTGCCACTTACTAACTTTATGACCTTGGGCTAATCTCTTAACCTCTTTGTACCTCAGTTTCCTTATGTATAAATTAGGAATAATAATAGTAACTTTTTTATAGAATTGTAAAGATTAAATTGCCTAGAAAAGTATATGACATATTGTAAACACCCATTAAATTTTGGCTGTTATTGTTATTATTTTAAAAAGAATGAAAGAAATAGGAAAAAATGATGAACTGTTTTCTTCCTTCCATTCTTTTACAGAAGCAGTTTGATGAAAGCTATTCTTTGTCTTATTTCTAACCTCACTGAGAACGTCAATCTTACTCACCCTTCCATTTTCACAATATTAACCATCCTCCCTTATGTCCTCACTTCCTTTCTCATGTAGCTTAGGCTTCACAGCCAGTGTCACCTCTTTCCATTGTACTAATTTAGGAAAACCCCTACCATCAGATTTGTGTCTGTACACTAGAACAGCTGAGAATTTTTGGGAAAAAAAAATCACTCAATCAAGCTGAATGAACTCATTTCAAATTGTGACCACAGGTCTTAGATGGGTACCCACCACTGAGACAGGATACTAGGATAACTGCTTAATGAAATTGGCTGTCTCACTCTTTACGACAACAATTTTGCATATTCTCCCCTCAACTCTTCCATTCCCATTCCTTTACCCACTCTCAGTTTGTGGCCTTGCCTTCAAACTGAAAATTGATATAAACAGAGAGAAACTATTTCATCTTCCACCACCAATTCTACCAACCTATTGGCATAAGTACTTAGAAACCCTGATTTCTGTCTATAAAAGTGGACGAGCTATCCTGACTCCTAGCTAATACCAACTCCTCCAGTTCTGCTCTCAATCCTATCCCCTTTTATTCCTACGTGATTCTTTCTTTCCTGCATCGTTTTCTCTCTTTCCACCAAGATCATTTCCACTGGCAAACAAGCATTTTACATTCTCTCTCCTTATCACACATCTTTAAAAAATCACATAGCTAAAAAACCCCAAACTCTCTTTACCCTACTTTTCCATTCATTTAGCACCTCATTCTTCTGGTTTCATTCATAGCAAAATTCCTCAAAAGAGTTGTCTATATTCAACATCTCACTTCCTTACTTCCCATTTTCTTACCGACAAACACTAATCAAGGTTTTATCAAGGTCTTATGTCAAGGTCTTCAGTGACCTCCATTTAGTCAAGCTAATGGTCTTGATCTGATCTTACTTGACCTTCTAACAGGAGCTAAGGCATATTTGACTACTTAATCCTTCTTGAAACACTTGAGACTTCTTTAAACTTTTACCACCACACTCATCTGGTTTTCCTACCTCACTTGTCTTAGCTGTTCCTTCTTCTCTATTAGACCTTTAACTGTTGGAATGTTCCAGGACTTTATCCTATGTTTTCTGGTCTATACTCATGAGCTCAATGACTTCATCCAGTTCCATGACTTTAAGTACAATTTATATATTTATAACTCTGATTTGAAACTCCAGCTGTGCTCCACATTAATAAACCAATGGTTTCCTTAATATTAAGCATTTAGATACTTAATAGTAATTTTAATCTGGCAAAAGCAGAATTATCGATCCTTGCCACAAACTGGCTTCCCCATGAGCTTTTCTGTCTCAGGAAATGGCACTGCTATCCACCTAGTTGCTCATGTCAAAACCCTAGGAGACATTCTTTATTCCTCTTTTTTTTTTAAGCCCCTCACTGCTGGACTTCTAAAATTATGTCAATTTTAGTCACTTCTCACATCTCCATTACTATGAGCTTATTCCAAGCCACCATCAAATTTTTTTCTCGAGTTTAGATTAATCGATTAGATTCCAGACCATTACAATGGTTTCCTGATTGATCCCCCTACTTCTACTCTTGCCTCCCAACCACCATCCCTTCTATCCTCCAGAAAATCAGAATGGTTTTTCTAAACCATAAATCAGATTTTGTTACCTATTGCTAAAATTGACCAATCATTTTCAAATCAGTCATAATAAAAATAAATAAACAAACAAACAAACAAACTCCATACTAACGGTCTACAAGGCCTTCTATCATTCAGCAATTGCCTACTTCTTTGATCTCCCCTTTTTCATTATCCCACACCAATGGCCTAATTTTATGGTCCTCATACACATAGAGTTCATTCCTGAGTCAAGAAATTTGCCCTTGTTTGAAACGCTTTCCCCCCAAATCTTTTCATGGTAGTTTCCTTCTCATAATTCTAGTCTCAATTTAAATGTCTACCTCTTCACAGAAGCATTTCCATAAGCTTCATAGGAAACAGTACTCTCCACTCCTGGATTATATATCATATTACCCTATTGTATCTTCTCTATACATTTATTAATACCAGATATTAGCTTACATATTTAATAGTTTACTGCTGCATTCCACTTACCAGTCTGAAAACTCATTTCTATGTCTTATTAACAGCTATGACCGCAGCACCTATAACAGACCCCAGCCCACAATATGTGCTAAATAAATGTTTTAACTCACTTGACTCCTCTAAGAAGGCTCTCTTCTTTTTGATAAAAGCAAAAAAAAAAGATATATGGCATATTTATATTTAAAAATAATTTTACATTCAGAGTATCATTACAATTTAAAGTAGCTCCTCAACAGTCCAGGCCAAAATCCTATTATAATGCAATAAATGTTTACAGTATTTTAATATTTAGACTTCATCATCTACGTATCTTTTATTTGTTCTATTCAAATTTTAGTGTATCTTTCTAATTCCTAACTTTGCCACCTAAATTAAGCAATTAAAGTATTAACCTATAAACTCTTTGGAATTTTGATATGAATAAATACAAGTTTTATTTAATGAGAAATCATTGCATTTTAAAAATAATTTACTATACTATGCTGTGGAATAAATTTTAAAACAGATTTTTGAGAAATAAATCCAAAATATACCTCTTGTCCATGGCTTCCGATATTTATCATCAGTAACTCCTGCATGAAAATTTTCATCTTGATATAAACATGAAGGGAATCGAAGTAAGAAGGTGTCTCTGCGAAACTTCTTTCTAACTATGTTCTGTGTAAGAAAGTAAGATTATAAAATCTATTTTTATCAACATTTTTATCAAAATCTATTTATTTATCAGTATTCAGAATATCAGAATTCTCTATTTTTTAAATCTGTATTTCCTTTCTTTAAAGGCAATACATGCTCACTATAAAATATCAAATAATCCATAACTATATAATTGATAAAGTCAAGGTTCCCAATAAACCAAGGACCCTGATAATCCTTAGAGGTTATCAGTAATAGTTTGATGTATTTTTTTCTAAATTAGGCAAAAATGTGTGTATGTGTGTTTGACAAAAAAAAAAAAAAGAAATAAAAGGATCACACACCATTCATATACCATTAAGTAATGTGCTTTTTTCATTTAACAGTGTATATGTGAATATCTTAACTTTTGCTTTCTATATATTTGCATTATTTTGCTTGTTACAACCAGAAAGTGTTTTTAATTTAAAAATATATTCAATAAAGAAAACTGTTTCTTTAAAAGGCATGTTAAATCGGTTAAGTAAGCTTCTAAATTGGTCAAAGTTCTCTATAACTTATCCCTGCTTTTCCTTCCAACTTTATTATCATCATTCTTGAACACTCTTTGAATAGGCCAGTATCCTTCCTAACCCCCTTAACATTCAGTGGTTATTCCCTCATCAGGGTACCTCTGAAAATGCCCCACTACTCTTTGCTACATATCAAAATCTAGTCATGTTTCAAGGTCCATGTCAAACAATATCTATTCCATGAAGTCTTCCCCAGTGACTCTCAGCTTTCCACAGAATTCATTATTCTGATGTATTTGGACAAATGATAGTTTATTACATCATTCCCCAGAAGTTCTGTTTGCCAAAGGTGTTACAAGCAGTTAAATAAGAGGTCCTCATTATTCAAGAATAAATGGCACAGAGAAAAGATCACTTAAAGTCAATTTACAGAATATGAGGACTAAAATTGGTCATATATTTTGTCATATTGTTTAATCCACACGACATCTAGTTGGTGGTAGTAGAGTTCAATTCCTCAGGATTTCATTGTTCTTATGATCTTAATTGACAAGTCAAATTTTGGTTTTCTTCATAACCTTGTCCCCATCTACCAGGAAAAAAATTCTCCAATATAACTAAAATTGTGTTACATTTTATAAGAAATAAGAAAGACATATAGCATCTTCAGGTTTTATTTTCTCAGTTATGAGGAAAGCAAATGTATTGTTATAGATATGTATGGTAGGGAAGCAGATGTCATCTTGACACAAACATATTTACAAATATGTTGATCACTTGCAAAATTAGTCTACACTTAAGCATCCTCAAACTTTTATCTTTGCCCATGGTATCTTATTTTCTCGCTGATTGTCAGGAGTACCACACCCCATGATGCAATACAAATTTGTTACTTGTCAATGGAAAATCTTGCAAATTAAGCAGGATTTTGAAAACTCCTTGAAAACAGTGTTGAAGAAATACTTAAATCACAGGTAAAATTATTATCAAATGAAAATCTTGCAAAATTAGATGTTTTTCAAATATTTTCTAAAAATGTCTTCCTTACATTTAAAGGTGAAGTAATACATGTGCATATTGTCACTTAATATAGTTTGTGAGGAAATTATGACAAAAGCAATTATAACTATAAGCTAAATTTTCTAGATATGAAACTTAATTTTCATTTCATTTTTAAGATAAAGTGTTAATCACACTTCTGTCCTATTTTGATGTTGTGTGGAGTAGAGTTCATACTGTAAATAGTTTCTTAATTTTCATGGGTTTGAATCTTGGCTATAACATTTAAACAACCTATCTAACTTCTGGACCTCAGTTTCCCTATCTGTAAAACCGGGATAATAATAGGTATCTACTTCATGGAATAGTTTTGATGATTGAATGATATAATCCATCAAAACATCAAAGTTTTAACCCTAGTAAGTGCTCAAAGCCTGCTGTCAGTATTATCATAAAGATAGCTGTAATTTCTTTTTCCCCACTCCTTTCAAGAAAAATCACCCAAGATTGTTAATAAAAGCACCCCCAACTTGCCAAGAGTTTCAATTTTTTTCTGCTGATAGCTTCAGATTCACATTGTGAAGTCAAATTCACTTCTTTCTAAAAGTGGTATTTTAAGGTTTACTAGAAGTGGGAAGTTATTTTAAATGAATCTCAAAGTAATCAGACTCTTAAGTTGCTGCAAATTATCATATATTGTATGCAGATAACATTTTTTATATAAAATTCTTAGTAAAAAAGTAGTGAGCCAGTAGAATTCTACCTCATATAAATAGTCTATTGCACAAAATTTGAATGCTGAAAACATATCTTCTTTCTTTTACAGGAGTACAAATTTCAACATCTGGAAACAAAAATTAAAATGAACTGTTGGTAAAATAGCAAAGTCAGGAACAGAAAACCTCTCTTAATCACAATATTCTGGTTCACTTATTATTTTTATAAAAGTCTGATAAAAATTAACTATAAAAATAACATTTACTATGACTTTAAATCTAAAATGAAAACAATGTATGTCGATATAAAATTGGTCATATATTTTGTCATATTGTTTCATCCACACAGCATCTAGTCGGTGAGTTGAAATACAATTAATGTGATTATTTCGTTGCCAAACAGGCTGGAGTTCACAAGACTGGTAGAACTGTTTTTCCAGGATAATCACATATGTTAAGTGGTCTTTATATTACATAACCAAGGACAAAATTCTGCTAAAGCAGTGGAATAGGATTTGGGAAATTGTTTCTAGTCTTTCTTACTTATAAACTAAAAAGCCTGATAATCAGAATTGCCTAAGAGTTAGCTCACTTGGAATAAAGCAGCAGTGATGTGTTACCCTGGGTCAATAGGTCATTACTAGTAAATCCACAAATCCATCTAATAAAACCATAAGTAAAATTTAGAACATTGAATTACTCCAGGATGGTTCTCTGGTGTGAAAATGAGAGGACTTACAGCTTCCAGGACAGAGTCCAGTTTATCAGATAGTCTTAGTATTTTGATCAGTCAAAATAATGTCTTGGGAAATTCAGAAGGAAGCTAGAAATCAGTAAGTTTTTAGTCAATGAAACGTACATTTTAATGCAGTCTTGACTTAATTTCATTATATTATTTTAAACTTGTTTGGAGCTTACCTTTTTCCTTGTTTGTGAAGGTACCAGATCAGAAGACTTGAAGAGCTTACCTACATTAATGGGCTATAAATATATTCCTTTTTGCAATCATCATTAAGTTAAAATTCTCAGCTACTCAACCTCTGAATTTAGCTAAAAACAAACTTCTTAAACAACCCAGAACAATTATTTTAGTTGATTAATGATTCTGAAGACTTTTTGGGTATTACAATAAACTTTCCAGTTAAAACAAACCTAAGGAGTTATTTGACTAATCTTTTTTTTTATTTTAAAATTACTTTATTTACCAAATAAAAAATTTCCAAACAAAACAAAGCAAAGCAATGGCAAAAACAAATATCCTGAAATAACTTCATTCCTTCACACAATCTCCTACTAATCTTTAATTTTGTTAGATTCTGTGGTATCAAATAATGTTACTTAAATAATGTCAACATGGCATTTTCTTACTTGTGATAATTTCTCTGTAAATATTTCCAATCCTTGCACTTCTATACCTTTCCTCTGCAGGGTATATAACTGAACTCTGAGGCAAATGTTAATTCTAGAACTTCCATTTCTCCATATAGCTCTTTCAAAAGAAATTATCTGATTATGGCTCATTCTAGAATTCATTTCAAAAAGTTAAAAATAAACCCAAATCTACCTTGTTTGCTCATTCAGTTTCAGCATGCATCTTAAATTTCCCTTTCTTGTGAAGCCTAACACTTCTATCAGCTTCAGTCTCATTCCTCTCACCAAATATCTTAATAATTATTGTAATATTGATGTCAGTCATTTAAATTTGTGCTAAATATTAAGTGATTAAACAAGAAACCATAAAACAGATACATTCACATTTCTTTCATTTGCCAGTTTTATTTCACTGTATTACATATAGTTCAATCCATCTTATAGTGGTGGGAGCACGGGAAAAGAGACAAATTGGCCTTGTTTCTAAAATCAAAGACACAGAGAAAACAAAATTGCATTGTTTAAAAACTACCAACTTCTGAATGGCAGTATATCTCAAAATTTTTTTCTTACCTGTTCCTAAAGAGTTTCTTTCTCTTGTGATACCTGACTGGTATCTATCGTGCTACCTGTCCAAAATGGAAATGTGTACAAAATTAGGTGCACAAAGCTGGGGAAGTCAAGATTCCTACGATTAAGACACGCAAATTGTGACTCATGTTCGGGCCTGCTTTCCATCTCCTCCCACGAGCCTAAAGCATCAGGAGACCATCACCCAACCCTGTTCCCCCATAAAAACCACATTTTAACACCGTAATCTCAGAGGAGGGGAGGTTTAACCCTATCCCACTGATCTTTCCGTGCCCTTCACACCATCATTCTCTCCTAATAAGCCGGGTCTGGGGTTTTGTTCCCACTGGGACCCAACGGCTGTATCTCACAAATCTGTTCGCCAGAGATTTCGGAGCGGCCGGACTCTAGTTTTACCTCTATTTTTTTCTTTGTCTCAGTTAAAGAAATCGTTGCCACCAGCCTCTGAGGTAAAATCGCCTCCTACCGTTCACTGCGGGGGAAGTTCCCGCCCAGCGGACACGTGGCCTCTGTCTGAGGACTCCATTGGCCTTGCCAGGGCCCACCCCAGGCCCGGCCCCGCCCCTCGGGCTCCCATGCTTCCGTGCGCGGGAGCTCACAGGCCGGTGGGGACTAGAAGGCGCGGGTCCTCCTGGGCTAACAGCTTTGCTACCACCGGGCAGGATATGACGGTGGCCGGAAGCTAGAATATGGGCAGAATGTGAAGGGTGGAGGAGACCAGGCTTAGGAGTCTGGAGCTCTTTGACGCTGGCGGCTCCAGTGTTATTAGCTAGTCCCGTCAAAATGTGACACAGGGTGAGAGGAGGGCAAGGGCAGAAGCATTCCAGAGGTAAAATTGAGAGGAGTCAGCCACCAGAGAGATGGAGGAAAGGGGAAAGCAAACATGATTCAAGCATCTAACTAGGTGTTGGACATGGCTTAAAAGCCGAAGGTCTTTGGAAGGGGTAGGAACATAACGAGTTTGAATTGGGACATACGGATTTTATGTCTTGACTGACAGCCACCCTCTCAGACACCTCACTGAGGAATCACTGACCCACCTGATGAGGAAAAACTGTAACTTTCTCTGTATTTTTGAACTCCCGTCTTCCTCTCCATGACATGGCTTGGCACTAAACTCAGAAGATTACAAGAAGTAATCACACGCTTATTTATTTCACTAAGCGGAGAGGATGTCTTTCAAGTATAAATATAATTATTAATGAAATACTAATTGTGAGACCCTCATGGGAAAGCCACATTATTTTCTTAAGTTACCATCTGTGGTGGTTTGGAAGCTCTGAGCTCCAGAAAAACATGTTCTTTTGATGAGGTTACTTCACATAAGGTGTGGCCCAAGATGGGTCTTAACGCTGTTACTGAGGGCCTTATAGGAAAGGTCACAGAGAGAAGAGAAGGCCACATACAGGGAGGAGTCAGACGCTGAAAGTCAACACAATCTAAGAGAAAGGAGATGCCAGAGTGACAGAGGAGCTAGGAACAAGGTTCACTGGCAGCCAGCCCCAAACTACCAGTCTTTGGGAAGAAAGCAAAACCTTTCTTGATCTGGACTTGCTTTGATTTGGACTTCTCCTAGGCTTAAAACTGTAAGCCAATAAATTCCCATTGTTTAAGCTAACCTATTGCCAGGTATTTGCTTCAGCAACCGAGGAACGAAAGCACCGTCTTCCTATTTTGTACATGGTCTGTGCAGTTTGCTTCAGTGACTGCATTTGTCCCTGTTCCCTACCTGGGGCATCCCTAACA
>PVKY010014727.1:0-10460 GCA_004027775.1 Bradypus variegatus | reverse complement strand
AGATTTGGGGTCTACATTTTGAACACAGAGTAGTCACTTAGCTGTACCACAGTGATTTCCAAGTATGCACTCTTCTGAAACACTATGATGATGAAAACTTGCCTGATTGGTTTGTCTCCCTAACACCCAGGAGAACTAGAGGGTGACGCCAATTACAAAGCTCCAAGCTTCTGCAGTTTATGGTGAAATGCACCTTGATTTAAACAAAAGGTGCCTCAGGACACACTGATAGCAGCCTCTGTATTTGAGCACTTTTACTGGACACTACTAATTTCCTTTTAATGAAGGTAAATTCTTTGTCATTAGGTGACCAAACCACCGAACAAGGAGGGAAGATGTTGCACAGTGATTACCTATTTCATAAGGCTTTTTCTGTTCTGTGCATGTCTACCCACATTAAGCTTTCTGGACTAGGGAGAGAGAACTGTTTTATTTGTTAAATCTGAAGGGTTTCAAACAAATGATCCATCCATATCGAATAATAGCAGCTACTGCATATTGAAAGCACACCAGGTAGCACTTCAAGTACATGATCTCATTTAATCCTCTAATAACCCCGAGATAAGTTAATATTCTTATTATCCTTATTTTACAGATTGGGAACTTCCTCCAAGGTCACAGAGCTAAAAGGTAGTGCAGTATGTCTGCAGAACCCACACTCAGCACCAAACAACGCTGCAATGGAACTAGGCAGTAGTAGGCAACTGGGACAAAAATACTGCAGGGTTTTTCCACAGTCGGCAGTGTCACCTGAACCCACAAAGTCCTTGCATGCATCATCTATAGAAGTTGTAGGTGTTTATGCTCCAGGGGCAATCCTTCCCCTGAATTAAGACACAGGCCCTCAGACTTATTCCTTGCTGGGGCGGACAGGAGTCAACACGGACCTGACCTCAAATCCTGGCTCTGCCGGCTGACTTTGGGCAAATTTCCACACCCTTCTGTCAAATGCAGCTGACAATTCGTTTCCTCAGGCCGCCTGTGAAGATCAGAGGAAGCTGGTACCACAAGGGCTCAGCTAACAACAGAGCAGGCGTCGGGAGAACGCCATTTCCTTTCCCTCCCAGCTCCTTCCCCAACGTGACAGCGGGCAGCGACTTGAATCCGCAGGGCCGCCTTCCAGGCCCTCTCCCACCTGGGTTCCAGGTTGCCCCCTGCCTCGTGTCTTGGCACAAACACTGACCTTAGGGCTGCCACAGACGACCTCTTTTCCAGTAGGCTACCCCTACACTGCCGGGTGGACACGGGTTTTCAAGAATAGCTATTTATTTGCTTATCTGCAAGGAGGGAGCGACGGGGCGGGGGTAAGTGATCGGGGACAAAATCAATTACTATTTTTCATCTTTGACAAAGTAATTAAGGCCCTAGTCACTGGCTAATTCCGACCGAATGGCTGTTGCGGTGATGGATGCGGATTTACTGCCTCCTTGGCTGCCGCGCGCGGGCCCGATTATCACTCGGAACAAACGGGCGCGAAAGGCAGGGGCCCGGGTTGGGAGGAGGTGCGCCTTGTTCTCTCTCTCTCTCTCTCTGGTTTTGTTTTGTTAGCTTTTAATGCTGCGGCTCCAACCTCTGCGTTTCACGGGCGCTCACACACACCGTACGCACGGTTAACTGCGTCAAGGTCTGGCGTCGCCTCCTGCCCCCCGCAACTCCTTCCAGCCCTTGCACCTCAACTCCCCTGCCCAGCTGGTGCCCCGCATTCCGCCCCTACACAGGCCCCAGAGCTACCCAGCTAGGCCTTCCGCTCCAGAGCCTCCCTCCCCTCTCCATGTAGCCCCTCCTTCTAGAATCCTGCGGCCAGAGGTGGGAGGACGTGGAGAGCCGGAGCGGCACCCCTCGCCCCTCTCCCCCCGCAGCCTTCGCTGCGCGTCACCCACTCCGGCCCGCCCTGACGTGCAGCAGGAACCCAAGTGCGCATTTGGCCGGGGAGCGTCCGCGCGACGAAATGTCAAGCCTGAGGGCCTAGCGGGGACGCGGAGCGTCACTCGTGCCCAGGGCTGCAGGGGAGGCGGCGAGCAGGGCCACAGAATCGCCTCTGTTGCGCAGTTCTTCCCCCTCCCGCCCGGGCCGGGGACGTCCTTCCGTCCGGGATCTTCCGCGCGCGCGGAGGACGCTCTGTACACACTCGGACCTTTGCGGGGGCGGCTCAAATGCAAATTTATGAAATTGGCCAGAGCTTTTCCAAGTCGTGACTACTCCTCGGGGAGGTTGGCCGGAAGGAGGCCTATTCGGCGCTAGAGTATGCCTCGTTGCTCCGCTCGGGGCAGGCCGCTCACGCAAGCTAGAGGCGGCCAAGCCCTTGCCCTCTGTGGTTCTCGTAACTTTGGCTCCTTTCTGGAGCCCGGGCTTTGTTTCAAAAGGAGCGCCCGGCCGGCACCTCCCCGCCTGGGCTTTTCCCCTTGATTCCCAGAGTCCGGGGGCGCTACCTCCTCTGTGTCGGAGCACGCACCCTGCCGAGTTTTCAGCCCCGCCGAAACCCACTAGAGCCCACCGCAGGCCCTGCCTTCCCGCCCTCTCATGGTCTCCTCCGTGGGGCCCAGAGAGAGTGCGACGGGTCGGGACGGGAGTCCCGTGGGAGGCTGATCGGAGGAGGTTAATAGCGCAGACTCTCCAGGGATCTCCAGGGTGCGAAAGCGGCTTTCTCTGTTTCTTCAGCTTTTAAAATTGGAATAATTTCTCAAACGCCGTTTTCAAGACATTATGGGATCGTTCATGGAAAGCTCTTGCACAATGGTCCCATACTGAGAGCTCAGTAATATTAGCTGAAAACTACAATAAAGAGCGGTCTGAAACCCGCAAAGCTCGCAGGAAAGGCCTCCGCAGGGAACTTGTTCTCCCCTCAGGATAGCGTAGACTGCGGGCCCCAGCCGGCTGCCCTCGGAGGGGCCAGGCGCGCGAGGCCGCGAGCAGAGGCATCCTAGCGCGCTCGAGCAGATCGGGAGGCGGCGGGAGGGGCCGCCGCAGTGCCCCCGGCGCCTGCCGCAATCTGCCGTCGCAGCCTCCGCCTGCGGCCCCCGCTGCATTGTCCTCCCGCCGCGTGGGAACGGCCCAGCCGAGTGCGACCGTGCCGACCCCAAGGCAATGGGCCAGGCTGCAGGCAGCAGGGAAGGCACAAAGTGCTTATCGTAGCTCCCCATCCCCGAGGTCAGGGGTTCCCGGAGCCAGGCAGTCAAGGAAGGAGAGAGGGGAGGTGTTCTGCTCGAATCCCCCTGTCGTCTCCAAACCACACCTTCTCTGTAAAGGTGTTTCCTCTTTCTCATGATTATAGCCATTGCTTTATACCAACAGGAAATTCTGTCTTTTCATTCCCGCACCCATGTATGTACCCTAATCCCCAGAATACGGTTCGCCAGTCCTGCCCCTGGTTGCTGAAGTAGTGATTTGTAGGATCTCTAGGACTCTGCACTTCCAAATTAGGCCTGACTAGAGTGGATTTCTATTGAATAGGCGATGAATAAAGAATGTGTCTTCTTTGACATTGAAAGTGACCTGAGAACCAGGTCAGCGTTGGAAAAAAAATTTTTTCCAAAGCATTTTCAGAAGTTCCTTAAAAATATGAAAATAGTCATAATTTTACTCGGGATTTTCTTCTGATTATGTTAAAAAGATCAAATAGGAAAGCAAATGCCATAATTAAAATTTTAAGCAAAAATCTACGATCCTCCCAAGATTGTTTTTTCTGGGAGAAGAGGTGTGGGTTTGGCTGCACACCATACGGGTGTGTGTGGCGAGAGGGGTACCCCCTTGCAAACGCACAACCGTGACCCGCACCGGCCATCGCAGAGTCGCGGCGCTATGTGCAGACCTTCTGATGCTTTCAGGGTAATATCGCAGAATCCGCTGCCTGCAGATTTGGGGATGCAGCAACGGGATATAGGGGAAGAGAAAGACGGAGACGAGACAGTGATTTAAGCCCCCGGCGTCCGCCTCAGCAGCCCAATCCGCTGGTGACGGCTGCGCCTTGCCTTGGGTGCAGTGGGACGTGTCCCTCCCATGTCCGCTTTAATTAGGAGGAGGCAAACTTCTGTCATCCTCTCCCGCCAGCATCGGTTTAGTAATCAGACCCATATGAGTCACGCTGAACACGCAGCCCCCTCCCTCCCGAGTGACAACTGGCCACTGCATTCTCGGCTGTTGTCCCTTTAAAACTCTATTCCAAGGGGGTAATGATGTATCAAACTTGAATTATCAAGAAAATGTCAAACGAAGGGCACCTTGCTTTGCACTGACGCAAAACCAGCCTTTCCCAAGGAGATCTAGAAAGCTTCTCTCCTGCCGGAGCGAAACCCAGTCTTGTCAACAGCTGGTTACACACTCCCTGCGGGTTCAGTCTGTTGCCTATGTCAGACATGGTGAGTGTTCGCTTTTGTTCTTTTAGGAATAAAGTAGGTTGAGAGGGTGGGAAGGGTAGATTCGTTTTGGATACTTCTGTGTATTTGGGAAGAGGGGGAAGAGAACAGTTCTCGAAGCTGTAGGTTATTTGTATTTGTGAGCATCACCCTGAGCTCGGAACGAGGTTCCCGAGGCTCTGGAGTTGGGGTTGGCGGTGGCTCCCAATAGAAGCGATATCGGACACTGTCCTCGGTGCTGAAAAGCCAGATGCCGGTACAGAGGCGAGTCGCTCTGGGTCCTAGAGACTATTGAAACAGGAATGCTGACTGGAGCCAGGTACTCAGATTTGGTGCAGACTACGGAATTCTGATCAGTGCATTTGCGAAAGGGGGTGGGTGGTTAGACGAGAGGCAAGTGGTTGAGTTGAAGGTAATTTGGTAATTCTTAATGTATAATTATCATTATTATTGGTGCTAAGGTTTAGGAAGCCCTGAAAGAGAATACAGGGGGAGAAGCAGAAGGAAAAGCCACCGCTGGCAGTTCCTTTGAAACTCAATTGGAAGAAAGCAAATGAAAATTAGTCATGAGTTTTTGTCCCCAAGCAAACGTAAGGGTGTGAAGGGTAGTATTAGACTCCTGTGATTAGTTATGCTTGCAGAAAACTTGAGGCATTCTTTTACATCTCTGGGAACCTGGAAGTGAATGTAGATTCTGTTAGATAGCATGCCTAGTTTTTCAGTCTGGTTATTATCATTAATATTATCGTTGTGATTTTTTGTTATTTTGGTTGTGATCCTTATCCCTGCCTTTGCTACCTGAAAGAAGAGTGGGGGTGGGCTTTGGAGCGCTCCTACTCGCACAATTTGGCCGCAAGCGCTTGCAGATGCCAGCGTATCAGCTTTGTGGCCACAGCTTTTCTGTCACTTATGAAAAAAAAGGCACTGTGCATTGTTGAATGACAAAGGAAATGGGGCGGAAAATTAAAGAATCTTTCTACAATGGTGATGGGGACACGAGCACTGTACAGCCCTGATGTGAAATCCAAAGAGGACGAGTTGCTCATGGCTGTAGGGCTATTTCCACCCTTCTCTTCCTCCCACCCCCTCCAAAACACATTTCTCCTCCTTTTCATAGTTCACTCTTCATCAAGAAAGGGAATATTAGCTTCTTTATGCCATCTGCTTATTGATGAGATGGGGAAATTGAAAAATACTGATTGCTGTCTTTCATTGTCAAAGGAAAAAAAATCCAGATTCTAATTTGTTCCCTTCAGATATTGTGTCTGGCCCTGAGTTGCGAACGTTTCCAAAGGTAGATAAAGGTTTTTAAAAGCTGTCAGAACTTTATTTTTTGCACGAACTTGACGTTGTGTTTGCAGGACTGCGGTGTTCCCAAGGAAATGAATAAACAACCAGCCAACAACCCGGAGGCGGCGGCGGCGCCGCGTGACCCCGATGGCCCATGTGTGCCCAGGATGAGCCCAGAGCGGGAGCTTCCAGAGGCGGTAGACGTGCCACCGCCCCGTGTGCCCAGGTCTGCTTCCACCGGCGCCCATACTTTCCAATTCCCCGACGCGCGAGGCTGCGAGGCCGAGCTGCCAGGAATGGGAGCATGCCAACTTAGTAGCCCGCGAGTGCCGGCAGCCTCGGCAGCTCTGCGGGATTTGAGCGAGGCGCACGGCGCGCAGGCAGCAATTCCAGCTGGGGACTCACGGACCCGCAACGCGCTGCACTGTAAGATTTCTGCCCTACGTGGCCCAGAGGGGGATTCCAACCTGAGTGTGGGTAAGGGCACCCTGGAACAGAACAATACTCCGGCCATGGGCTGGGTGAACATGAGCCAGAGCACTGTGGTGCTGGGCACGGATGGAATCACGTCCGTGCTCCCGGGCAGCGTCGCCACCGCTGCCGCCCAGGTAAGCAGGGTGCGCTCGGCAAGGGCCGCCTCCTGCTCCCAGACGCGCGCGAGGCGAGCCGGGTCGCGGCGGGTGCACGTGTGCTGATGGGGAGACGTGTGGGAATTGCCAGGCGGTGGATGCTTTGGGGCTTCGGAAGCTCGCACTGCGCTGGGGTGGCCAGTTCAGGGCTCCGCCGAGGGCGCGAAGGCCGCTGTGACCCTGCCTGAGGGGTGGCGATCTCATGAGCTGCCCGCTACGTTGCCCTTTCCGAGCCTTAGTGTTGACGGGAATTGGGGTGGAGACCCATTAAGCAGTTGAGGCACATAGATTCCTACCCTTTACGCATGAACGACTCCCCTTCCTGCCAATGATTGGGTCTTTAATTTTAATTAAAATTTTAAAAAGAAAATACAGAGAAAACCCTAGGAAGAACAACAGTTCACAGTCCTGTGGTGCTTTGCATTGCCAGTTACCTTTTATCATATTGAGAACTCATTTGATGAGTGGCAGGTTGATCATGAGGCTAGTGAAGCTGAAGCTTCAGGGTTTGTTTGCCCAGGCCTTTCCAAAGCCCCAGAACAACATTTTGATTTTTTTTTTTTAAGTTAAAGAGACCTCCCTCAATTGTATAAAATTCAGACCCCACAAACCCGGATCCACCTCTCCAGTTCATCCTTTACTGCTCATCCAGAGGCCTGAAAAACGCATACAGCAAATCTCTATCCTGGCTTAGGGATAGAGGCCCTGTCTGGGACCAACAGCTATTGCTAGTGGCCTCCTTTCCCATATAGGCCTTTGTCTTCTTCCATTTCCCTCCAGTCTTCCCCCCTCCTTCTGGAATCTCCTCTTTCCTCTGTCCTTGTTTCACCTTCTTCAGCTCTTCCCTTTCCATTGCTTGCCTTTCTGTTTTCTCCTCTCCAATCCTGTCCTGGGTTCAGGGGCTAGGCATGTGTCCAGAACATCCACCTGTGTAGGATTCAGGGTTTGTATCATCATTCTGTCCTGAATGACTCTAGTGTTTGTAAATACACACACACAATTGTACACATTCACACTTATCTACAGGCCCCAATGGCAGGAGCTCAGTTGTTAGAGTAACTAGAAATGAGCACAAACCTAGGCTTTTTCACTTGCCCTTGCTTTTGAGGTCCACATCTGGGAACATTTGTCTGTATGTTAACTGCTTCTGAGAGCATATAACCAACAGTGTGACCCCAGGTAGATTAGAAAATTTGTTTCATGTGCCTTGCTTAACCTCTGCACTGCGGCAAAAGGAGCAGGAATGCCCACCCTTCCCAGTCCTGGAAGGATTGGAGGTTGGGCAGTAGCTTCATGGGGCAGGGGGAGAGGGGGTGTAGGGAGGATATTAAAAATAAGAGGCTTCCTCTGACCTCTGGGTTGCTGAAAGCAGAGATCAAGCCCTGAACTTGCCCATTTTCAGTCCTGCCCATCTTTCTGATTCTTGACTTTCTGACACCCACCTCTGTTCTCTCCCTTCCCAAGGCTTCCTCCCCTCCTTGTAGCTGCTTTTGATTATCCATGGCCTGTAAAACAGTGTGGGACATACCAGGTTGCTGGTATGAGGTGGTGAGGAGGTGGAGGCTCTGCAATAGTCTGAGCCCCTGGAGGCTTTGTGGAGTGTCCACGTGTCCTGGATATTTTGAGAGTTTGCTGGAGATGGCCTTGCCCCCAGCTCCTTCGCTTAGTGGTAAGGCATTCCAGAACCCAGTACTTACCCAAGAAAGCACCCTAGAGTGAGCTTGGAGAAGTGAGCCCCAAAGATTCATTGGCTGCTGGAGCTGGAAGGTGCCCCAGGGGACAATTATTCTAAGCCCCTCATTTTAAAGATGGGGACACAGAGACTTAGAGCAAGTAGTTTGCCTAGGGTTACCCAGCTGGTTAGAAATAGCCTTTAGAACAGAACCTTAGGTTTTAGAGGTCCTGTCACTTATCATATCTACCTTTTGCTTCCCCCCTTGTTGTTTCACCCCGAATCTCCTTCCTGCTCTTCTTCCTTTCCCCAGTGCTGAAGGGTCCTCCCCCCTTCCCTCCACCCCCACCACAAAATTTGTTGACTAAACAGGTTCTTCCTGTAAGGCTGTGTATGAGAAATTGAAGCAGTAGCTCTGACTGGCTTCAGGCATTACAGCTCTTTCTGGCCTTGGCACAGACGCCAGAGGAAGGAAAGGTTGAGGAAGGGATGTGGTGAGGGTTATTTTGGGGGGGAGGGGTTGGTTAGGGATCTGCTTGCTGGGGACTCTAGGCATGATATTGGGGGCCTGCTTGCCAAATGAATTCTTGGTGAGGGGTTGGGGATGGAGGGGCCTGCTTGCAATCAACTTACAGGTTCGAGGTTTGCTGAGAGCTGCTTGCTGGCGTACCTTGACTGCAGAATTCGGGAAACAGGGTTCAGGGATCTTTTAAGATGAATCTTCAGATCAGAATTGGGGGTCTGCTTGCCAAAAGACCGTCAGTGCAGGGTTAAGGGGTGAGGGCCCTGCTTATAGATGCATCCTCGGTTCAGAATTGGGGTTCTGCTTGCCAGTGCATCCTCGGTTGAAAAGTGGGGGCCTGCTTGCGGGAAGAACCCTCAGCTGGGGGGAGGGGACGGAATGGGGACTGCTTGCTGACGCCCCGGGGCTGTTATCCAACAATGTGCTTTTCCGCCCCCAGGAGGACGAGCAAGGGGATGAGAATAAGGCCCGAGGGAACTGGTCCAGCAAACTGGACTTCATCCTGTCCATGGTGGGGTACGCAGTGGGGCTGGGCAATGTCTGGAGGTTTCCCTACCTGGCCTTCCAGAACGGGGGAGGTATGGCTTTTCCGCTCTTTCCGCCTGCGGCGCGGCGGGGCGGGCACTTGCGGGTTGGGAGGGACCCGGAGCCCTGGGGCGGGGCCCAGGGCAGCCTCCTCACACTCCAGCCTCCGTCCCGGGCAGGCATCAGTGCCAAACCAGTGTGCAGGGGCGACTGTAACCGAGTGGCACTAGCTCCCGAGTGGCACTAGGCTTCTTTCTACCTGGTGGTGGGGAGCAGGGAAGGTATGGGTTCCTTGATCCCCCGCTGGCCCAGTTTGGGTGGCTGAGTCCTGAACCAAGTGCGCATTGACGCGGGGAGGTTCGGGCAAGTATTCAGAAAGCGGCCGTACTCCGCGCACCTAAAAGACTTTAGAGCCAGTAACTGTCAGGCCTGGAGACCCCTACTGAGGACATTTTAAGAGAAATCCGAGCCTCCACAGGAAACCTTGAGAATGGCGCTCGGGTAGAGCCGGACGCGGGATGCAGGCAAGCCAGGAGCTGGGAGCTGGGAAAGGCTGGGGGCGTGCCCTCTGAGGTCTCTGGTGTGAATACAAACCTCTCAGAAGCACCCACAAACACATTTTCTTGGGCACAAGCAGGACATATTTTGAATTTCGCAAAATCGTTTAGCAAAAACGGTTTTCGTTTCATTTGTCTTGAGTGGAAGTGGCTGCTTTTGAAGAAAAACCGTTTCAGATGGTGAGTACCCCTGCTGGGAAAGCATCAACCGCCCGGCCACTGGGACCCATTGGACGTCTGCTGTACCCGCCAAGGAGGGACCAGGCACATTCAGGGTCTACTTGGCTGGCCCTTCCGACGTCTAGGCGCCGCGGGGCCGACAGCTAACACAACTTGGCTAATTGACAAGCGCCCTCTAGGAATAGGAATTTGCTCCTAGGGCTCCCTCCCACAGCTGGTCAATTGGACCTTCGCCCCAACAGCGGTCAAGCAGCGTAAGGTGTAGTTTTTTGTTTGTTTTTTTTTTGTTTTTTTGATTGTGTGATTTGTTTTTTCTCTTGGTTCCGCTCCAAGAGCAATTTGGTGTACAGGGGCTAACAGGTGCTGCGCAGGAGAACCTCTTCCACACCACTGGACGATTAAAACAGAAAAACGAGATCGTTTTTTCCAACCCCTAAATTATGACACATTGAAAAGTACTTGTAGGGACCGCCGAGCAGAGCGTTTGCATTCAGGGGTATTCTGGAGACAGAACACATGCAGGCCACAAGAATATAGGCACCCCACCTGGGGGTTTCCGCCTGCTTTCCCGCAGGGAGTTCCCAGAAGAGGGGGGGAACGGAAAGTCTCCCAGTGACTGCACCGAGAGGGCCTCCCCACCCCGGATCCCCGGAGTGGTGGGTTCCTGGAGTGGGGATGGGAAGGGGGTTCCAGTCAAGGGCCTTTGGCCCGAGAAAGTACCGCTATTTACTC
>PVKY010014726.1:0-10458 GCA_004027775.1 Bradypus variegatus | reverse complement strand
TTGTGGAATTGTTATGAGGGTTAAAAGAGGCAATAAATGTGAAGTGCCTGTGACACAGCGGGTACTCAATGAAGTGCTCCTCTTGCCCCTGCAAATAATGCTACAAAGGGGTTCAGTAGCTCCAAAAGCCTCCCCTTTCTGGTCTCCCAGATTTCCCTGTGGAGCTGCCCCAAGTTACCCTGAACTAAATTCCCCACTCAGGTGACCTGACTTCCTGAGTTTAAAGCTGGCCCTGTCTGCTGCTCTCCAGGTTTCAGGAATGTTAAACTTCTTCTTGTTGCCCAAAAGCTCTGCTCACCCCACCCTGGATGTGCCCATGTCTCCCTCTTCACAGCATAGTTTAAATTGTTTGGTTTTATTCTCCACAGAGAAGACTGGATTCTGAGTTCCTCAAGGGGAGCAACTGTCTTGTCCACCTCCAGTCCCTAGGCCTGGCTTGCAGCGGACTCTTAAGCAAGTCTGTTAACCCAATGCTTTCCTTCTGGCAAAATTTTCCAGAACACTTGACTAAAGACTAAAGGGAAAACAAATAGTAAAGAAACTTAAAATACCCACAGCCATGCAAGGAAAATCACAGATGTGTGACCCTAGCTGGTGTCAGGGAGTACTGGCCTTGCCCCATCCCACCTTCAGATGGGGCAAGGCCACCCTGTCTTCTCAGTCAAGGGAGCAAAGCACCCCAGGCCTCTCTGCCACCAAGGAGAGCACTAACCTAGCCGCAGGGTCCCTCTCTCCACCCACAACATCTCCTGCGGGGCACACAGAGCACAGTCCTGCCTCATGGTCTTGCCTCCCTACAGGCCTCGAGGAACTCTCCTTCCCAAGTCTGCTCTGCAGTCTGCCAGGCAGGCCTCTCCCTGCAGGGAAGCCCCCTTCCCCACGGACTGGCAGGATCTCCCCTGAAAGGAGACACTTACCTGAACCCCTCACAGGCCGGTACCCCACCCCTTGCTTGTGCCACCCGCTCACTTGAGGCAGAGAAAAAGAAAGTCCCGAATTCACGTGTACAGGCAAAAAAAAAAATACCTTAGGATCCTGACAAGGCAGTCAAGCAGTCAGCTTTGGGATCGCTGGTGCAGATGTGGGAAACTTCGTAATTCTTTTCTAGCCGAAGAAACCTGCCTCTGAAGTAACCCCTTGCCCAGAGGTCGCTGGGGCCTGGAAAAACCCTGGTGAATTCCCCGAGCCTGGGCGGGTGCCTGGGGCTGCCTGGCGTCCCACGGTCGCCCGCGGCTCTCCCTGCGGGCCAGGCCGGCCCCAACTGGACACGGCTGTGGGCCCGTGACCCGCACCAGCTGGCGGAGGCCGCTGCGCCGCCTGGGCTGAGAGCGCCAGCCCCGCCAGGCCCAGCTTCGCTGCTCAGAGCTCGTGTTTCTGCTGATTCGCCGAGGCCAGCAAGAGCCACGACGAGAATCCAGAGTTCCCTCCCGCCCCGTTAGCCCTTCCCCGCCAGACCTGCCTGCGCCAAGAAGCGCCAGAAGCGGTTCCCCCTGCGCGCCCCTCGCTGCAGGCCGAGCCCGCCCAAACGCCTTCGACTCGGCTCCTGCGCCCAAGCCCGCGTGGGCTTTCCCCGGCCGCCGCTCCTCGGTCCCCTTGGCTCGGAGCGACGCTGTCCGCGCTGTCCCGCGGCCGAGAGTCCCTCGGTGCATAGCCCGGGTCGGGAGCGGCGCGGACAGAGGGGCTCGGCCCGGCCGGGACACGAGGGGACCCGGGAGCCGTGGCCCGCCCCAGCGCCTAGACCTGCAGATGGGAAAGCCCTGGAGTTAGGACCCGGCCGCGGGGATGGGAATGTGTGTCGTGGGTCGTTTGGTGGGGGCGGTGTTGACTTCAAGTCCCAGTTTGCAAAGACGTGAATATGACAATATAATGATATGGTGCCCGCCGGGCCCCACTGAAGGCAACCAGTTGATTCCGCGCGCACTTCAGGCGTGGAGTCTAATTTGCACAAAACACAGTATCGACAACTCTTGGGCGCTGAGAAAAAAATGTGAGGGGGCGCGGGGCCGAGCCCGCGGGGGATAAGGGATTGTTTTTTACCCCTTATTTCTGACCTGGATCTGCGGTTCTAAACACACTGTGACCTCCGTGCCGCGTCAGGGCTCGGTGAGAGCAAGCACAGGGCGCGCCAGACTCGGGAGGCTTCACACTCGCACCCGGGACTTGCAGACCCCCGGAGTGGAGGGCGGGGACATACATAGGTTCATGTATGGTGTATTTTTCTAGAACTAGCCAGATGATGCCAAAAGAGGAAAGTCCTGATCCTGAAGCCACGACCGCGCCCCTGGGTCTCTCCATAGACTCCGTAAGGGCATTTGGGTGAAGAGAAGATAGCCGAGCAACAAGTTTTCATCAGGCACCGGGCGTTGAGTTTGAGCGCAGCGTGCGAATGGTACGAACCGTGCCCGCACGTTCGTCTCCGCGGGAGTCACCACCGAGGCGCTACTGTCCTCTCGCTCACCCCGCAGGGCGCTTTGGCTCCGGGAGGCTGTGACCTGCCGCGCGCGCCGAGGTCACCCTTCGTGACTGGCCTTGTCATCCGAAGGAGAAAAAGGCAAAAACGCTGGGCGTAACATTTTATTATTACTGTTGTTGTTGTAACAATTTGAAGCAAGAAAACCTGTAAGCAACGGGGAACGTGCGGGAATTCTCTTTTGTTTAAACAGGAGTGCAGAGTTGCCAGGGAACTCACTGCAACGTGTCTGTTTACCCCCGTGAAAGGGCCGCAAAGAAAATCCGCGGCGCCCAGGTGACCGGGAGGGATCCGGGAAGCAGCTCGAGCCCTGCTCTCCAGCGACTCCGCACCCAGGGCTGGAGGAGCCGGCAGGTGGGTTTTCTCCACCCAGGAGGGCTACAAACTCTTTCTCTCTTTCTCATTTTACTTTTTCAAAACGCACCCCTCCCCCCGCCCCCAAATGCGCACAAGACTTAAAGGTGGATAACGGAAGGGCGCTGAGATACAGTTTGCGCTATGAAAAATGTGAAGTGGTGATAAATGGGTTCGTGGGTGAATGCTGCTCTAGCAGAAACGCGAGAAGTGAGCAAGAGCCCACAAATTTCGTTTTTACTGTAGAACTCTGTAAACGAAATCAAATGGTATTACGAATGGTATTAGTTACCTACTAGAGCCACTGAGAAGAATGAATTAATTTAATGTTTCGGTTTTTAATGTATATAATCACCATATATTTTATTTTGCCTCTTTTCATTAAGTTTTAATAAGCTATTAAATTCCCTGGATAAATTTTGTGAGCCTTTTTTTTCTTTAACTGAGTGGAGATTACATGAACCACAAGCGAAGCTTGAGCATAATTTCTTTAACCACTGGGAAGTCTCAATCTCCTGCCAAAATTTCCAAGGAATGGGGAGAACGGGGAGAAAGAGACATTAAATGCTCATTGAGTACCTACTGTGTGCTGACACCCTCCTAAAGCTAGCTTTACCCATTTTGTTTCTTTTTAGTAAGTGCTCATCGATGAGCGCTCTTCTTAAAAGGGTAGAAGCCTCTTTCCTCAGCATCCGGACATCAGACGGACAGTTTCCATAATTTTATTTGATTCTCAAGAATTTCGTTATTACTTCCAAGTTACACAATTGCCCTAATTAATGGAGAGGTCCATGCTTAATGATATTAAAGTCTGTTTTATTTAACTGATCACATCGTTCAGTGTTAAGCCATGTCTGACAAAAAATAATAACAATAATAAAAGTGAAGGTGAGTCTTAGCACATGCTGACTTGCTCCTAACTCCTTACATCCCTGTAAAAATGAAAGAAACCCTAGAATTGTTCGGGAGGAAAGAAAAGTTATAACTGGGAGAAGAGCACCGTCACCGAAAGCGATGTGTAAAAAAGAACAAGCAAAAGCAAAACTGTTCCGTTGCTGTGGATCAAGAGAACCGAAAACGTGACCCGTTTCTTGAGCGCTAGGCAAAACTCTGCGGCATATTTTGGCCACTGATAACGGCTGAAATAGACTACTGCTAAATATCATTGTTCCAATGTAGTACCCGGAGTTTTAAAAAAAAAAAAAAGAAGAAGAAGAAAGGAGTTGACAACCAGATGAAGTGAGAAAGGATGGGGAGAAGAATACACCCAGGATCCCCAGCAGGCAGGTACGCCATAAAAAGTTCAGTTTCCGCAACTAATGCAAAAACCAATCTTACACCGGAGTCCGGGGGAAATGGTTCTCTGGCGCAAGCCTGATGGTGAGTCTATTTATCGGTTTCTTTTCCGGACTCTGAAAAAAGTGATCTAGGGATTCAGCCCAACGTTTTGACTGGGACACGGAAAACCGCACCGACCGTTTCCTGCCGTAACGCCAGCGCCACGGCGGGGCCCAGCGCCCAGCGCGCCCTGAGTCCCGCGCTTCCCGCCCGGGCTGATCAGAAAGGAAGCTCCCCGCCGCCGCGGGCGAAGCGAGCCAGAGATCGGCCCAGCGGGGCCTGCTCCGGGTCCCCGCGAGGTCGGAGCTTCAGCCTCCCTTGGCGCGAACACGCCTTCGGTTTTATTCTGGAAGGGGAAATGGGCGCACCTCTCCGCGAGGCTCCCAGGATTCCCGGGCGCTGGTCACACTTGGAAGCTCTGAAACTCCTGAAACTCTGAACTGAGGTTCCCGGGTTTCTGAGTCCCTTTGTATCACTTTACCAAGGCTAAAAGGGCTGCGGATGGAGGGTGCTATCTATGTTGGCTGATGTGCTCCACGTAGCCAAGAGAAGCGCCGCGGCCCGCTCGCAAGGCGACTCGCCAACCTCCGCGCGCCGCGTTCGGCGCTGCGCCACGCCCGGCGCTGCGCCCCGCCCGCCCCTCGGCATCCACCCCGTCGGGTTCGCCGAGAGAGCCCGCGGGGGAGTATCTCCCCCGCCGGCCAGAGCTCGGTGCCAGGGCGCTCTCCTGACATAACCCTGTCCAGGAGGGCCGGGACGGGCAGAACCCACGGCTTGGCTCTGCGGAAGCCTGCCTCCACCCCGCTCCCCGCGGCGTCGGCCTGGGAACCAGCCCCCCACCCCCACCCCGAGACGAAACGCTCTTGCCTACCACCTCCTCTCGCTCCCTGCTTTTCCTGCTCTTTCCAGGACCCCACCCCGTCGGGGCAGAACTCTGGCACCACTCCCCACGCCCTCCCCACCGTGCCAGTTTAACCCCTTAGAGGTTTCCGCTGCCGCGAAGGCCCGGTACTCCCACCCCACACCCTCGAGCCTGGGTGCTCGCCTAAAGCAGCCCCTAGGGGACTCTGGAAACTTTGGCACAGTCTCGGGAACACTTGTGCTCCCCCAGGACAGTTCCCTTCGCCTCGCGACGAGCTCAGGGTCTCCGAGTTTCTTGGCATTATCTGCCAACGGCCACTCCTTCCCCACCCCACGCCCGCCCCTTTAAGGACATCTGATCTCCAGCCCCAAACTTTCTCCCCTGGTCCAGAGCCTTGTCAGCCACCGCGAGCGACCCCAGGCGAGGCCGCGAAGGGAACGCGCTGGTGTGGGGTTAACCCAAACCAGGACGCCCAGAGGTCGACTGAGGCCGTGCGGGTCACGACCCCGCAAGCTGTTTGCAGGAGGCAGCCCCCCCGGGACCAGCGCGGGGCGTGTCCCCGAGGCTGAAACAGGCGTTGCTTTTTCCAGATCATATTCCCCATAAAATCTAAAGCCAGATGCATCCC
This sequence comes from Bradypus variegatus, assembly GCA_004027775.1. Classification (NCBI taxonomy): domain Eukaryota; kingdom Metazoa; phylum Chordata; class Mammalia; order Pilosa; family Bradypodidae; genus Bradypus; species Bradypus variegatus. The sequence continues at coordinate 4,806 of PVKY010014726.1, read as the reverse complement.
TTGGGCAAGTTCCCATTTCACCGTGAAAGGCACAAATTTGTTTCCAAACTGAACTCCAAATCGAGGTTTCTGCTTCGGGTTCCAGTGGTGGGCTCAAAGCCGGGGCTTTCGATGGCTCTGGAGATTGACCCGGCGGAGAACATTCTAGGCGATGAAGTCTGAACCTAACCCAGGCAAAGCATCATTTGCGAACGCAGAGATTAGGGGAAAAAAAAAAAGTAGGGTGCAGAATTAAGACAACTGCGGGCTTTCAAAGCCGCGTGTGTGTTTTTTAAGTGCGGTGGAGAAAAGACTAACCCCATAATTATAGACTTATATAGACGCCCAGTGTAGCGAGATAAGTTGATGGGACCTCTGTTTCACAAAAATAAGTTTCTTGCAAGAAAGTGAGAACAGTAGCCACCTAGGAAACCAAAGCAGACATTTATTGTTATCAGTCGGTTGAGTCAAAAACAGCTTTTGCTGACCTTTTTTTTTTTTTTTTAAGAAATAGAATTCTTTCCAAAAAGAAGAGCGTAAAGTTCTGTTTCACTTATCGCTCTCCTCTCATTATTGTATGAAGAAATTTGGGTGGGGTGGGCCGTCGTTTCTACTGTGAGGCTCCCTGGTTTGCATTGTGGGTGAAAAATCAACCAAGCTAATCTGGGGTTGGACTGATTGTCACCAGCAAAACTTTAGCAGGAAACCAAGCCTGCCTTCCCGAGGTTCGCCTAAAGCGGCTTTAAGTCTCCGTCCTGCAGCTTTTAAAATTACAGCCAGTCATTGGTGAAGGGAGTAAGCGGCAATGCAGAGTCTAATCAATGCAAACAAGCACGCTGTCCGGAGTGTCCCAGTTTAAAGGGAGAATGGGCGCAGAGGGGAAGCGCCTGGGAGCAGCTAGAGGTTTGCACTGCATGAGGTGGCAGTGACAGAAAACACACCTGACTGCACTCAGATGCAGTCATGTTTCCACCTTCGCCCCGTTTAGGGTCAATAGTTTTTTAACCCTTGATAAAACCCACAGGCACTGCTACAGCAAAGATGTTGCTAAATAGAACCAAATTCAGTATTAAAGTCAGATGGGGCTTTTCGACGTCCGGTTGCATCAGTGTCCTGAGTGACAGTGCGAGCGGTCGCATTTCAGCTGACAGGGCTAGGACTGGCTGCCATCCCAGAGGGGTGCTTGTAGGGGTGGAGGAGGTGGTGTTACCTTCATCTCATGAAGATATTTTCACCCCTTCCCTTGAATGAAGAAGTCTGCGGCCAGCAAGGTCCCCCACGCGGGCCGGGCCTCCTCCAAATCTGCACAGGCCGCCTTCGTCCCCACAGGGACTACGGCGAGGGAGGCAGGCTGACCGCGGAGGGTGTCACCAACGTTTTCTGGTCTTTATATAGTGCATAGGTCTCTTGCTTCGTTGCGGGTGGGGTGCTTGCACGACTTCAGTGGCTTCTGCCCGCCCTCGCCGTGCTCGCCTGGGCCTCTTTCCAGGATCGGCCGCCGGGGTAGACGCTAGCCCCCGGGCCCCGCTGCCCCCGCGCCGCCTCCCGGCCGCACCATCCCAAACAGGCTGGAGTTTCAGCTCAAGACCCAGGCCACACTTTCCTTGCAGCACCGGTATAGGATTCGCCCTCGCTTTGCCCAGGGGAAGGAGGAGCGACACGGCTCCGGACAGCTCCCGGTCGGGCCCATCCCGTGACCCCCGTTTCCGCGCGGTTCGGGCCCCCGCTCCCGCCTCCGGAGCCCAGACCTTGCCTCCCACGGCCGCGCTAAGGAAAGCCGCTGCGCCCGTTGCGCCCCGGGTGCTTTCGTTTTGCTTTCGCTCCCTCCTCTCCGCAGCTGGGATGACTGCGGACGAACAAAGTGGGGTTGAGAGGCGCGTGTCCTGACAAAGTGGCGGGGCCACCGTGGCCGGCACCAAGCTAGAACTGGGCTGGAGAACGGCTGGGGCAGAGGCCTGGGCGCCCCTTGCAGGGTGGGAAGGGGCCGGAGGCCCTGGTGGGTTTGCTTCATGCCAAGCGACGGGTTTTGTAGATATTGATGCAGTCAAAATTAGTGCGGAGAATTCGCCTTCTTAGGCGGGCTGCCACTTTCGAATAGAGGCGGCAGGGCAGGGTGGAAAGGCGGGAAGAGGGGTGGCGGGAGCCTTTCGCGAAACTGGAAGGAAACCGGAGGAATAACCACAAGGGAGCGGGGGGGTGGGGCGGGGAACGAACCGGCTCCTTCACCGGGCTCGGAGCACCGACGGGTGGGAGCGGCCCAAGCGCCTTCCAGTTTGCTGCGGTCTTACTCGGCTCCGCGCTTGCAAAACCGAGCACCGAAGCAGAGGAAAGCAGTGCACGGGCTCGCTTTATTCTCTCCTCCCTCTTTATAGCAAGGCACACGTTGCAAAACTGATGCATTATCTAAGGTCTCCCTCTTTTAAAAGGATGGTGTGTGTGGGGGGAGGCTGGAAACATTCCCCAGATACAGGCAAAATTATTGCCGCCCCGTCTGGTCCTGTGCAAAAGCACTCGCAGGTTTTTGGACGAGCCCAGCGCCTAAGAGGCCCCGCTCTGGGGGGTGCGGGGCCGTAGCGTCCCCTCGGCCTGCATTTGTGTGTTAACCCCAACGCGTGCGCGACAATAGTTCAGCCAAACCCCTTTAAAAATAACCAAACCCTTCCAGACTGTTTACCACACTGTCCCGCTACCCGGAAAGATCCGACGCGTTTCCTGCACTCGCCCAGCGCAGCCCCGGCTTCCTCCACCCGCGATCGGGTGGACTAAATTATTTTACTCGGACTCTGGAGAGTTGAACTGCGATCTAAATAAAAATTCTAGGGAGAGGGCCGGAAGCTGCTAAGGGAAAGTACACTCAAACCAGCTATTTGCACTTGGTTTGGTTTTAAGGCCTGATTCTCGGGTTGACGGTCCTCCTTGTTTACATTGAGTTCAGGAACTGAGACTTAAGGCCGGCAGGGCGCTCAGTTTCATTTCGGGGCCTGACGGGGCCTATCATTGCGTCATCAGGTTTTGAAGGAAAGTTCGAATGATTTCTTCTGCAATCTAACTTCCAGTAACTTCTGGAAAACTACATGCCCCCCCCCCCCCCCCCCCGCAACGTGGGTCTGCTAACCCCCTGCTAGCTAGTCGTCCCGAGAGGGAGTAGTGAGCTCGTGCAGCGCCCCGCTGCACCTGCGGAGCACCGAGAGCGTCTCCGGGCGGCTCAGCACGCCAGGACCGCGCTTCCCGCGCTCCGCCCGCCCGCCTGCCAGCAGTCGGAGGGCCACCCCTGCAGCCCGCACCCCTCCGCCTTCCCCCAATGGTGCAGGGCTAGGACTGGCACCCCAATGCCTGGGAGAACAGCAGCGCCAGGAGTGTCAGGCCCCTGACTCCCAGGAGAGGCCCGGACGCGCGCACACTCCGCCAGGAGGGCGGTGGCGTTCCCGAGACAATGCGGGGGGAGAAGGGGAGCGGACGCAAACGATCACACCCCTGAACCGCGGACACGGGGATCCCCGCCGAGTGGCGAGGGTGCCGAAGCGGTGCGCGAGGCCTGGGCCATGTCCAGAGCGCACGAGCTGGCGCGCAGCTGGGCGAGGCCGCCGCCACCGCCGCCGCCGCCGCCACCAGTACGGAGCCTGGCGGGCGGCGCGAAGCCCCGAGGAGCTGGTTTTCCCGGGCGGGCACGTGACGGAGTTGGCAGCGCCCAGGCCCAGGATGGGAGGAGGGGGGAGCAGCGACCCCGAGGCCGGGGGCGGGCGGCTGGCGTGGTGTGTACTTGGGTCGTATGCTGGGGCTTTTCTCTCCCAGGAGCCGGGGGGAGGGGCCACCGCTCCGCCTTCTCCTTTTCGCAATGTTGACGCAATCTATAAATAGTGGAACAAAAGGACCAACTTCCTCGGAGCTTTGCTGAAACTGCACCAAAAAATCCAGCTGGGGGCTTCCCTGGTCCCCGGCTACGGGGCGGGGAGCGCAGCGCCGGGGGAAGGGGGCGGGCGCGGCGGCGCCGACCCGCCGAGGGGGAACACCTGGCAGAAGCACTGCTGCCGCCGCGGCTCTCGGCGCGAACCCAGGACGCCGGTCTCCGCGGGGTCTCGAAGCTCGCCCTGACCGGGGGTTCTTCCTCCTCCGCCGTTGACAGGTCAGTCCGTACCGCCCCCTGCAACGCTGTTGGTTTGCTTTGCCCTCCCCCCCCAAGCCTCCACTTTGGGAAGGGAACTGAGGGGAAAAACAGAATCAGGCGCAGCAGTGGCAGGCACGAAGTCTGCACCCCGGTAGTCCTCGGCGGGGGTGGCTGAAGGGGCCCACAGAGCCTGTGCGCCGCGGCCCGAGACGGACGGAGCCGGCAGGAATGGTGTACGCCGCGCGGGCGACAGGGAGAGCGGAGGTGGGAGTGCGGACGGCCTGGCGGGGGTCGAGGGCGGGCTCCCGGCTGCCTTCCCCGCCGGAGAGCCGACCCCCGGCAGCGGCGAGCCGGGTCCCCAGCAGGCTGCGCCCGCTTCGCCCCCTCCGAGCTCGGCCTGGTCCTCCTGCGGCGGTGGGAGGGCTGAGCGGAGACGCGCTGTCATCGCGCACCTTCGCTCCCGCGCCCACGCAGCCCGCGCAGCGGAGTTGGGGGTAAAAGGGTGGGTGCCGGGGACGCGCTCCCCTTCGGGAGCGCGGAACCCGAGCGCTAGCGCCCGCCGCGCCGCCTTGGCGGTTGCTCTGGGCGCAGGGGAGGGGGCGGAGCTGGCGCTGTTGACAGCCGGGCCGAAGCGGGCAGAGCGAAAGTTGGGGAGAGGCGGCGAGGGGTGGGGGGAGGAGGCGGGGGGAGGGAGCGCGCGCGCGGGATTCGGCGGGCGGGCG
>PVKY010014725.1:0-10458 GCA_004027775.1 Bradypus variegatus | reverse complement strand
TTACTGTAAGGGCAGTACTTTCTACTACCATTTTGTGTTTTGGAATTTATATGTCATATCTTATTTTTTCCTCTCTTTTTACCTTTCCTGATATTCTTCATTTCTGCACTCTTCTCCAACTCTCTCTCTCTTGCCTTTTCCTATCAGCCTGTAGCACTCCCTTTAGTATTTCTTGTAATGCTGGTCTCTTACTCACAAAGTCTCTCAATGTCTGTTTCTCTGAAAATGTTTTAATCTCTCCCTCATTTTTGAAGGAAAGTTTTGCTGGATATAGAATTTTTGGTTGGCAGCCTTTCTCTTTCAGTATCTTAAATACATCATGCCACTGTCTTCTGGCCTCCATGGTTTCTGCAGAGAAATCTGTACATAGTCTTATCGACTTTCCCTTGTATGTGATGGATCGCTTTTCTCTTGCTGCTTTCAGAATCCTCTCTTTGTCTTTGACATTGGATAATCTGACCAGTAAGTGCCTTGGAGTAGGTCTATTGGGATCTATTCTATTTGGGGTATGTTGTACTTCTTGAATCTCTAATTTTCTGTCTTTTATAAGAGTTGGGAAATTTTCAGTGAATATGTCTTCTATTATTCCTTCTGCCCCCTTTCCCCTCTCTTCTCCTTCTGGAATACCCATAACATTTATATTTGTATGTTTCATGTTGTCACTCAGCTCCCTAAGACCCTGCTCATATTTTTCCTTTTTTTTTACCATCTGTTCTTTTGCGTGCATGAATTCGAATGACCTGTCTTCCAGTTCACTGATCCTTTCTTCTGCCTGTTCAAATCTACTGTTGTGTCCTTCCATTGTGTTTTTCATCTCCTCCATTGCGGCCTTCATTCCCATGAGTTCTGCCATTTGTTTTTTTAAGTTTATGAATCCTTCTTTATGGTCATCCAGTGTCTTCTTTATATCCTTCAGCTCTTTTGCTAGATCTTCCTTATCTTCCTTCATTTCTCTGAATTTATTTAGTATTAGTTGCCTCAACTCCTGTATCTCATTTGAGCTATTAGTCTGTTCTTTTGGCTGGCCCATATTTTCGTGTTTCCTGGTATGGCTTGTTATCTTAAGTTGTCTAGGCATCTGATTTTCTTGATTAGTTTATTTTGGCACTTGTTTTCTATCTTTTACCTAGGGGTTTTCTTGTTGGTTAGCTTTGTTCTTGGCCTCTGTTATTCAATTCAACTTATTCTAGACCTCTAACTTAGGTTCTATTTAGTTGATCAAAATTTTTCCCCTCTTGTTTTTTCTGTTTCTTGCTCTGTTCTATGTAGCCTTTTTGTGAATGGGTCTCCTCAGATATGGTCGACCCTAGTCAGATTTTCCCAGTCTAGTGAGGCCCGGGTCTCATTGGGAGTGTATGGAGTTTTCAATGTTCGCTGCGATCTCGGCTTTTCCTCCCATTCCAAACTTGCATCCAATGTGTGACTGGTTACTGGACACCCCGAAAACTCTGTTTCATATAGTTCTTGGTTAGTTGCCAGCTGCTCTGGGCTCCATCCCCGGCGGCTGCGGCGGCGGTGTCTCCTCCGCAGGGCTCCAGCGGCGCAGGCGGTGTGGGCCTGGTGGCGGCGGTGACCACCCTAAAGCCTCGGGGGCGCTGGGGCGGCGAGTGCCCACTCACCTCAGGCGCCACGGGCTCAGGTCCCGGTGCAGGCGGCAGCGGCGGCTCCTCCGCGGGGCTGCAGCGGTGCAGGCGGTGTGGGCCTGGTGGCGGCGGCGACCACCCGAAAGCCTCGGGGGCGCTCGGGCGGCGAGCGCCCACTCACTTCCCGTGCCACAGTCTCATGTCCCAGTGCAGGCAGCAGCGGTGGCTCCTCTGCGGGGCTCCAGCGGCGCAGGCAGTGCGGGCCTGGTGGCGGTGGCCTGGAAGCCCAGGCAGGCCCTGCCCAAAGCCTCGGCATCCCCGGTCATCTGCCGCCCGCTCCACTCGCTCCGCTGTGGTGCCCCATGGGCTGCCGGGCGCCCGTCTCCTTCCTGCTCCTAAGTGCGTGAGGCTGCTCGGTTCTGAAGCTAGGAGAAGTCCAAACTCAGGGCGCTGGCCAGGCAGTGCTCTCTCCCCACAGTCTGTAGTGTCCTTAAGTCAGACGCCATCTTGTGAGCATCTTTTAATATGCATTAGCCATTTGTGTATCTTCTTTGGAGAAATGCCTATTCAAGTGTTTTACCAATATTTCAATTGGTTGTTTGTCTTTTTTATTGTTGGGTTTTCGAATTTTTTTATATATTCTGGATATTAATTGGATATTGCTTTCCAAATATTTTCTCCCATCATGTAGGTTGTTGTTTTTCTTTCATGATAAAGTCCTTTGTGGCACAAAAATTTTTAATTTTGGTAGGGTCCCATTTATATATTTTGTTGTTGTTGCATGTGATTTGAGTGTCAAGTCTAAGAAACCATTGCCTAACACAAGGTCCTGAAGATGCTTCCTATATTTTCAGTCTTTGATCCATTTGGAGTTGATTTTTACATATGGTCCTGAGGAAAGAGTCCACATTCACTCTTTTTGCAAATGAAGATCCAGTTTTTCCAGCACCAGTTGTTGAGGAAATTATTCTATTCTGAGTGGACTTGGCACTTTTATCAAAAACCAATTGGCCATCATGATTCTATATATAAAAAGTCCAGAAAAATCTACAATAATGCTGCTAGAGCTAATGAATGAATTCAGCAAGTGGCAGGGTAAAAGATCAACTCACAAAAATAATAGTGCTTATATACACTGGTGATGAGCATTCTATGGAGGAAATCAAGAAAAAAAAATTCCATTTACAATAGAAAACAAAAGAATCAAGTATATAGGAATAAATTTAACCAAGGATGCAAATGACTTGCACAAAAAAAAGCACCACAACTACATAACATTGCTTAAAAGGAATCAAAGAAGACATAAATAAATGGAATGATATTCCTATGCTCATGGATTGTGAGATTAAATATCATTAAGGTATCAATTCTACCCAAAATGATTTGCAGAGTCAATGCAATCGTAATCACAATCCCAACAGCCTACTTTGCAGAAATGGAAAAGCCAATTATCAAATTTATTTGCATTGGTAAGGGATCCTGAATAGCCATAACCATCTTGAAAAAGAAGAGTGAAGTAGAAGGACTCACACTTCTTGATTTTAAAGATTATTACAAATCTACAGTGGAGAAAACATCATGGTACTGGCAGAAGGATAGATATATCAACCAACGGAATCAAATTTAGAGTTCAGAAATAGACGTTCACATCTAAGGCCAATGATTTTCATCAAGGCTGCCAGGCCCACTCAATTGTGAAAAGGATAGTCTCTTTAGCAGACGGTCCTGGGAGAACTGTATATCCACATGCAAAAGAATGAAAGAGGACCCCTGTCTCACACCATATTAAAAAATTAACTCAAGTGAATCAAAGACTTAAATATAAGAGCCAGGAATATAAAACTCATAGATGAGAACATAGAGAAGCATCTTCAGGATCTTGTGTTAGGCAATGGTTTCTTAGACTTTACACCCATATACCTTTCTATAAATATATATCTAATGTAAACTATGGAGTATAGTTAATAGTACAATTTTAATATTCTTTCATCTAGTTGTAACAAAGGCACCACACTAATGCAAAGTGTCTATAATAAAGAGGTACCTGGGAACACTGTAATTTTTATATGATTTTTCTGTAAACCTACAACTTCTCTAGTTAAAAAATGTTTTTAAAATAAGTTGACTGTGATATTGAAGGTTGATTTTTAAACTCTTAATTTGATTACATTGGTCTATATGTGTGTCCTTGTAGCAGTACCATGCTGTTTTGGTTACTGTGGCTTTGCAATAAGTTTTGGGAATTGTGCGTCCTGCAACTTTGTCATTTTTCAAGATTGTTTTGGCTGTTCTGGCCTCCTTATCCTTCCACACAAATTTGATGGTTGGTATTTCCATTTATGTAAAGAGAGCTGTTGTAATTTTGATTGGGATTGCATTGAATCTGCAAATCATTTTTAGTAGAATCTACATCTTAACCATATTTGGTCCTCCAATCCATAAAAAAATGGAATTTCCTTCCATTCATTTAGGTCTTCTTTTATATATTTTAGTAATGTTCTGTTGTTTTCTGTGTACAAGTCCTTTGCATCCTTGGTTAGATTTATTCCCGGATATTTGATTCTTTTATTTTCTTTTATAAATGGATTTTTTTCTTGATTTCTTCTGTAGGTTGTCCATTACCAGGGAATAGAAAAACATATTAATTTTGGGGTGTTTATCTTGTACTGCATCACTTTGCTGATTTCATTTATTAGTTTTGTTGTGGATTTTTCAGGATTTTCTGTATATAGGATCATGTCATATGCAAACAGTGAAAGTTTTACTTCTTCCTTTTTAAATAGGATGCTTTTTTTTTCCCCTCTTTCTTGTCTAATTGCTCCTGCTAGAATTTCCAATACAACATTGAATAGCAGTGCTGTCAGGGACAATTTTTGTCTTGTTCCAGATCAAGAGGGAAAGCTTTCAGTCCTTCATTGTTAAGTATGATGCTAGCTGTGGGTTTTTCATATATGCCCTTTATCATGTTGGGGAAGGTTCCTCCTATTCCAAGTTTTCTAAGAGTTTTCACCAAGAAAAAGGTGTTGAATTTTGTCAAATGCCTATTCTGTATCAATTAAGATGAGCATTTTTTCTCTTCGTTTTTTAATGTGGCATATTTCATAATTGACTTTCTTATGCTGAATCAACCTTGCATATTAGGAATAAATCCCCCTTGGTCATGGTGTATAATTCTTTTAATGTGTTGTTAGATTCAGTTTGCTAGTATTTGTTAAAGGATTTTTTGCTTCTATGTTTTTAGATATTGGACTGTAGTTTCCTTTTCTTGTGGTATCTTTTTAATGGATTTGTTATTAGGGTGCCTTGGACCTCATAGAATGAGTTAGGAAATGTTCCCTCCTCTTTCAATTTTTGGTTGAGTTTGCAGGATTGGTATTAATTCTTCTTGGAATGTTTGTTAAAATTCACCTGTGAAGCCATCTGGTCTGGGGCTTTTCTTTATTTGGGGATTGTTGATGACTAATTTGATCTCTTTATTAGTTATTTTTTTTAGATCTTCAATTTCTTCTTGAGTTAGTGAAGGTAGTTTTGTGTTTCTAGGAATTTGTGCCTTTGATCTAGGTAATCCAATCTGTTAGTGCGCAGCTGCTCATAGTATCCTCATAGACCTTTATATTTTGTGGGGATGGTAGTAATGCCCGCTTCTCATTTCTTATTTTAGTTATTTGTGTCTTTTCTCTTTTTTCTCTGAAGTCTAGCTAAAGATTTTTCAATTTTATTGACCTTTTTCAGAGAATCAGACTTGGTTTTGTTGATTCTACTTTTCTTTTTATTCTCTATTTCATTTGTCTTTGCTTTAATCTCTTTTATATCCTTTCTTCGCTCATTTTGGGTTTAGTTTGCTCTTCTTTTTCCATTCCTTCAGTTTTGAGGTTAGGCTTCTGATTTAAGATCTTTCTTCTTTCTAAATAAAGCATTTAGAGCTATAAATTTCCTCTCAGCACTACCTTTGTTGCATCTCATAAGTTTTGGTAGGTAGTGTTTTAATTTTCACTTGCCTCAAGGTATTTCCTAATTTATCTTGTGATTTCTTCTTTGACTCATTGGTTGTTTAAGAGTACATTGTTTAACTTGCACTTATTTGTGAATTTTACATTTCTTCCTGTTATTAATTTCTAGCTTCATTCTAATGTAGCCAAAGGAGATACAGTGTATGATTTTAATGTTTTGTGACATTACATATGGTCTATCCTGGAGAATGATTAGTGCACACTAGAAAAGAATGTATTTTCTGTTGCTGTTGGTTGAGGTGTTCTATATACGTATGTTAGGTCTCTTTGGTTTAGAGTAACTTTCAAGTTTTCTATTTCTTTATTGATCTTTTGTCTAGATGGTCTATCCATTACTGAAAGTGGTGTACTGAAGTTTCCTACTATTAATATAGAACTGCTTATTTCTCCCTTCAAAGATGTCAGTATTTGCTTCATATATTTCAGGACTCTGCTATTAGGTGCACATATATTTATAATTGTTATGTCTTAATATAGAATTGGCCCCTTTATCAATATATAATGATCTCTTTTGTCCTTTGTACCCATTTTTTACTTAAAATCTATTAGTGTGGCTACCCTATCTCTCTTTTGATTATTATTGGTATGCTACATATTTTTTCCTCCTTTCACTTTCAATCTACTTATGTCTTTGACTGGAAGGTAAGTCTCCTATGAACAGCATATAATTGGGGCACGGACACGCTGTTTTTATTATTATTATTCATTCTGCTAATCTCTGCCAACTTACTGGAGAATTAAATCCATTTAGATTTGAATCAACTGCTGATAATTCAGGACTTTCTTCTGTTATTTTATCATTTAGTCTTTGTTAGTCTTATAACTTTTTGACCCTTAATTCCACCATCAACACCTGCTTTCACATTTAGGTGATATTTTTTGTACTGTACTGTATGAGTCCCTTCTTATTTATTTTATTTGTGGTTACCATGGGCTTAAAATTTAACATCCTAAACATATGACAATCATTTTTTATTTGATATCAACTTAACTTCATACACAATATTGTTCCTATACCTCTCCATTCTTCTATCCTTTTTTGTACTTGTTACAAATTGTATTTTTGTACATCTCAAACTACAGACTTATCATTATTTTTAAAGCATTTAAATTTTAGTACCTTAAGAAATAAGAAGTAGAGTTAAATACCAAAAAATACATTATACTAGTACTGGCATTAATAAATTACCCTATGATTACCTTCACAGGAGGTCTTCATTTCTTTACACACTTTGATCCCCTTTCTTTTCATTCTGAAGATCTCCCTGTATCATTGCTCGAAGAGCAGCTCTGTTGGTAATGAACTCTCTGAGCACTTTTTTAAATCTGCAGATGTGTTAATCTCTCCCTCTTTCCTGAGTCAAAGTCTTGCTGGATATAAAGTTTTGGGCATGCAATCGTTTACTCTCATCACTTTGAGTATTTCATCCCACTGTCTTTTTGCCTCCATGGTTTCTGATGAGAAATTGGTACTTAATCTAATTGGGACTCCCATGTACATAGCACATTGCTTTTCTTTTGCAGTTTTCAGAACTCTTTCCTTGTCCTTTGAATTTGACAGTTTTACTACTACCTGTCTTGGTGTATTTCTCTTCAAATTTATCCTTTCTGCTCTTTTTTGGATCCTTGGATGTGCATATTCATGTCTTTCATTAAGTTTGGGAAGTTTTCTGTCATTATTCCTTTGAATGATTCTTCTACCCCTTTCTCTTCCTTCATGCATATATTGGCATGCTTCATGGTGTCCCAATGGTTTCTTAGGCAATTTTTGCTTTTATTATTTATTTTTTTCTTTCTGCTCCTCAACTTGTCTAATTTCAATTGTCTTGTCTTTAAGTCTAGTGATTCTTTCTTCTGCCAGCTCCAATCTGCTCCTGGGATTTTTTCATTTCAATTATTGTGGTCTTCAATTCCAGTAGTTCTGTTTGGTTCTGTTTTAATATTTCCATCTTTTTACTTAAGTTATCATATTGTTTATTCACTGTTTTCCTGGTATCTTTTGTTTTCTTCTGCATTTTCTTTCTTCTTCTTAAACATTCTGAAGATCACTTTTAAAAAGTCTTTATCTGTTATTCCACAGTCTGGTCTTCCTCATTGACATTTTCTGGATTTTTATCCTCTTCCTTTGGATAGGCCATCATTTTCTGTTTCTTGTTTGTCTTATAGCCTTTTGTTATACATCACACATTTTAATATTTTTAAACATTAACTCTGTATTGTCCCTGAGATGTCTGTTTTCTGTGTCTGTCTGCAGTTTTTTATATGATAGAGATTTTCTTGAGTGCTAAAAGCTAATAAAACCAAACAAACCATTACAAAAGACACTTTTTAAAAAATGCTTTTAATTGTGAAATACAACATATACAGATAAGTGATAGCTTTCAAATTATGGTTTAACAAGTAGTTACAGAGCAAATTTCAAAGTATGGTATGGGTTACAGTTCCACAATTTCAGTTATTTCCTTTTAGCTATTCTAATACACTAGAGACTAAAAAAATTATCCATATAATGATTCAGTAGTCATAATCCTTTTGTTACATCTTATCTGTTGCTACTCCTTTCTCTCATTTGATCATTGGCTTAATCTTCAGGGATATCTAGGCAATGACCACTCCAAGTTGTTCATATTGAAATGGGGTGTTGACATTATGGGAAGGGGGATGCATCTGGTTGATGTTTTTGAAGAGGCTGTTGCCTCTGGGTTTTGAGACTTATCTAGCATAGGAACAGTCTGTAGGTCTTAAGTTTCTGAAAAGTAAACTTAGCAAGTGAAACTTTTATAGAGTCTCACAGAGAGACCTGGGTATTCTTTAGGATTTTCAGGAATACTGTTGGTTTGGGCTTGGCATACTGTGGCAATTTGCAGTATCTAGCTGAAGCTTGCATAAGAGTAACTTCCAGGATAGCCTCTCAACTCTGTTTGAAATCTCTTAGCTACTGAATCTTTATTTTGTTACATTTCTTTCCTCCTTTTTGGTCAAGAAGGCATTCTTAATCCCATGATACCAGGGTCAGGCTCATCTCTGAGAGTCATGTCCTATGTCATCAGGGAGACTCACAACCCTGGGAGTCATGTCCCACATGGGGGGGAGGGAGGCAGTAATGAATTTATTTGCAAAGAAAAGCACATTTTACTGTCTTTTCAAATTGGCTTATACTGGACAGTGCTTTCCTTCAGAGTTCAACCTTCTCATCAAGAATGTCAGCCTAAGGTGAATGCAAAGTGCGGGGTCCTCCCTGTCTTTTCCGTGCCTGTGTCTTGTCCTGGGGTTGTACTTGCTAGTGAACTTAAGATCTCATTTGGTTACAGGAATTTGAATGCCCCCTCCATTACCTAGGGAACAGACCTTCTCCCTCTCCTGGGTTCTCTACTACAGGCCTTAAGGCAGATAAACCTTTGCCCTGAATGGCTTGACTCAACTGTTTCTTATAACACTTTCACTGTCCCAAGCTGCTTCTGCCTGGAGGACAAATTCTGGGAAAAGGGGAAAGTTTCTAGGTCAGTCTTTCCAAGCCAGAAGGATACCAGGGACCCACAAAAGAAACACCAGTCAGCTCCACATTGCTCTTGAAAGAGGTGGGGCATGGATCATCAAAGGTGCCAGGAGCATCTCCTATATCTCTTTGAAACTGCATTTTTTTTTCATTAAGTTCTTGCCCAGTAAATCCAGCCCTTAACTGTTTTCTGGAATATTGAGGATGTCTTTAAGATTTCTCTGCCACTTTTGCCCAAGGTAACTTAGAAAATGGTTACTGTTTTTGTTTGCTTAAACTGCCAGAATGCAATATGCCAGAAATGGGTTGGCTTTCACAATGAGGATTTATAAACTTACAATTTGCAGTTCTAAGTCCATGAAAATGTCCAACTCAAGGTATCCCCACAGGACAATACCTGGACTCTGAAGACAGGCTGCTGGCATCCAGGAGACCTCTGTCACATGGGAAGGCACATGGCCAACATCTGCTCATCCTTCACTCCCAAGTTTTGTTGCTTTAAGCTTCTAGCTTCAGTAGATTCCTCTCTGAGATTCTGTGGGTCCTGTTTTAACTTTTCTGGGGCTTTTCTCCATGAGTCCTTAATTTCATCTCTCAGTTTCTGTATGTGTTTTATCCTCTTAGAAAGGACACCAGAACAAGGATTAAGACCCACCCTGGGGCTCCTGAGTTGAAATGACCTAGTCAAAAGGTCCCTCCTACAATAAGTTTACACCTACAAGAATGGATTAAAAGAACATGAACTTTTCTGTGGTATATAATAGCGTCAAACCACCAAAGCCACCCTCCTAACTGGCCCCCAGCTATCTAAAGTAGCTGATCCAAAGCACTGATCAGCTATCAGAGCACACACTCCTGGGTCCTGGGGAATTAGGTTTTTATATCCCATCCTGACAGCAGAAAGCTGCACCAGGAGCCAGGATTGAGGACCTCCCTGCTGCCTGTCTTGAGGCCAGGGCATGGCAACAGTAGCCGCTACATGGAGAGTGGAGTTCACAGTGTACCACAGTGTACTGGCTTCTTCCCTCGGCTCTTCCCTGAGTGCTGCACAATGTTCTACTATACTCTGTAGTTTCGGAATAGTTGATTCACACAGTTCCTACAAGTTTAATAGTTGTTCTGGTAGAGGGACTGATTCCTGGAACTTCCCACCCTGCCATATTCCCAGAATCCTCAGTCTTCGTGCTTGGCTTTGACACCTGCTGGCTAACTGACCTACAATTAGAAAAGCTTCCCCAGGTAGAGATCAGAGGCAATTGTGGAGCTCATCTTATAAATTCACCTTCTCTCAGGAATTCTAGCATTGTTTCTTATTGTTCAGAGCCTGAGAATTGTTGCCTCATGTATTTTGTTTATTTATATTATTCCT
>PVKY010014724.1:0-10451 GCA_004027775.1 Bradypus variegatus | reverse complement strand
ACTACAGGTTTGGACTGGTTCAGGCTGCAAAACCTGTGTTTCTCCACAACTTTGATTGGAGCTCTGAGCAGGGGCTCCTGGCTTTGGAGGGCTGCAGGGGGCAGACTCCTGACTGGCAGGCGACGCTGTGGCAGTGTTCACCGAGAGCCAGAGGGAAAGGCAGAGGCCAACTCGGGCTTAAGTATCTGTTCCCCGATATCCCTTATGGAATCCAAACTTCCCAGTATATCTACCTCCCTACCCTGAGCATTCTCTCCCTCTCCAATTAAGTCTTAAACCCACTTCACCCAAGTGTCCAGGAAACAGCAAAATAGCTGAAAAGTTCAGGTGATAGCGAATGAAGCCCCTCTCAGTTATCGTCCCTCTCAAAACTATTTGCATTTAACAACCATCTTGGGCTAGTGCGAGGGAATTTTACACTCCAAGTCAAGACTAAACAGTGACAGAGCTGGCATTCCTTGCGTCACGGGGCTGTGCAACCCCTAGGAACTGAGGTTGCTGGAGCCCAGCCCCTCAGATGCCCCCACAGTTGTGCGCTTGAATGTCAGGAGCAAGTGAAAGAGTCACCGAATGTTAACTGCCACCATTTCCTCTGGAACTTAGGGTCGTTATTTTTTTTTTCTCTCACAATAGTGATTTTATTAGATTAGTTGCTTTATAAAACACAGCAGATGTTGTAATTGTTAACATACCAATTTACCAAACTGAAGTTAACTAGTGCCGTTTGCTGAGCATGTTTCATAAAGGAAAGGAAATGCCAAAACCCTGTTAAAATTGTTCCATCACAGCCTAGGAGAACAAAGCAGATTTGTTTCTCAGACACTTAAATTGGCAATTAAAACAGGTCAAGTTTCCCTCCCCCATTTGAAACACTTCAACAGTAGAAAGATTCTGCTAAATATAAAGTAGACAGTTTATGCACTCAAGAGATCCCACAACTTGTAATACAGTAATGGAGAGGTTTGCTTTCTTCAGCTTCAAATTTGGAGGGTTTTGGTAATTTAATTTTTGAGGATCAAACTGGTAGTTGCTTTTCAGTATTTTCACTCTGAGATAAGCAGTCTTCTTCACAATGTATTTTTAACATCCTCACGCTTAACTTTAGGACCAATCTTAAAACTAGGTGCATACCACATGCCCTTGCTAAAAACTGCTTCTCTTGATAAGTTATGAAGTAGTTCAAGGAGGTATGAGTAAGGCTGGATTACTGAATGGTGCTGGTAAATACTACACAATTTCTAGTCGTGTTGCAACCTTCGTTTTCCAATTTCATGAGTGCTGCTATGGAATCAGATAGCAACAATGACAACATTAGGAATTTTTTTTTTATTTTTTTAATTTTTAACTATGAATTAGTAGTAACTGAGGTTCTGGCTTTTAACCCTTTGGCAGCAAGACCCAAATTCCCTCCTACACACATTAGCACCTAAGTGTCAAGGGGTTAAATAACCAACACAAAGATACTGCACTTCTGATTGCAGAATTTGGCAGACCTGAGAGGAAAGGAAATTGTGTTGCATGTCAAAGGGACTGTGGGCAACAGAAAGACACCAGGAAAAGATAAAATGTCACACGAAGTCTTTGTTGTCTTATATATATCCTCCATCATAACCACCATAGTCTGCCAGATTGTCTTTCATTTAACCCCTCTCCGGGAAACATACTTTTCTTCTTTTTTGGCTTTGCTTTTTCTTGCAAACCTTAGTTTGACTTCCTTTTCAAAATGGCTGGAAGTTCTTTCTTCCCATACTTCCTAAAGCTTTCAATACTTTGGAACTAGAAGACTAAATTGCCTTTTAAGCCTAAATTGCCAGCTATCATAAATAATTTTCAAAATCACTTATTACAATTAAGATATTTTGTTTATAATTCCCGGATTATTTGGCATTACTTACTCCCATAAATGGCCAGAGACAAGTTATACATGCAAATATTTTCTCTTGCTCAGTAGAGAAAATACTTCATCATATACGCAGCATTGCATGTACCTCTCTCTGCCTTACAGATGTGGCAGTAACCAGTCTGCAGCTGAGAGAAGCCAACGGAAATGGATTCAAGGGATTCTTCTCAGAACATGGTATCAGCAGGTCTGACGTCAGATTTACAGGAGCAGACTCAGTAGAGAGGGAGAGGGACAGCTCTGCCCTGTGATATGACCTCTCGACATAAGGACTGCTGCTCAAAATAGCCCTGTCCTTCTTGCCCAAGCCCGATACACATGCTTTTATCTCAATTTCTGTCACCCGCCTTTCCTACTTGATACTGCAATTCTCCAGGTGCCTATTCTTGGTTGGTGTTCATCTAAAGAGATGAATTTCTCCTTTTTCTGTTTTGCTATAGGAATTTATTGTGATTATTTGATTAAAATTACCAGAAATGTCACTCATTTTAAGTGTATGCCTCAATGTTGTTTTGTAATTTTAGTGAATTGTGCAAGCATCACTATCCTCCAATTTTAGAACATTTTCAGCACCCCAGCAAAATCCCTCATGCCCCATTCCAGTTAATCTCTGCAAACTCCAGGTAAGCACAAATCTATGTTCTGTCTTTATAGAGTTGCCATTTCTGGACATGTCATATAAATGGACTCCTACAGTATGTGATCATCTGTGTCTAGCTTCTTTCACTAGCAGAATGTTTTGAGGTTTTTCCGTGCTGTAGCATGTCAGTTATTTTTGTGATGGTGGGTTACTGCTGTCCCTAGCCCCCAAATTCCTTAAACGTGCTCAGACCACCTGCTCTTTAAATGATCTTGCTTCTCACACTCTTCTAGTGTGTTTTCCACACGGTCATGCTCTTTCCCTGCTCAGCACCTCAGGTGGCTTCGTCTTAGCTGGCGGCACTGTCCTCGCAGTCCTGTCCCACCGTGCTCTGCCTTGCTCCGCTGCTCCAGCCAGCCTGGCCTTCCTGCTCTCCCTCCAATGCACCAGCTGGCTCCCACCTGCCCAGAGCTCCCCGCTGCAGCTCTCCGCCCAGTGTTTGTCTCATTATGTTACATCTTTGTTCAAATGCTTCCTCAGAGGCCCTCTGACCTCAACTAAAATAGCATCTCCTGCCATGGACTATTGACTTGCCCTGATTTATGTTTCTTCATAGCACTTATGAATTCTTGAAACTGTATTTTCTGTTTATTGTCTTCATTATGGATTTGTGGATAGGAGTGCAGTCTCTGGGGTCACCAGCTGCCAGGGTTACCACCTGCACTGCTTCCTTTCTGGCTGGGTCACCTTGGGTCACTACCAGATGGGGTAATGGTAGCTTGTGCTTCATAAAGATGTGAGGACAAACACATTTGTGCACATAGAGCACTTAAAACAGGGTGGCACATTTTAGCACTGGACAAGAAGATTTGTCATCTGTTTCTTCTCTGGGGTGTTAAACTTCAGGACAGCAGGCTCCTTTTCTCTCTGCATCCCCAGCCCCTGGAATATGAATGGATGCATCGGATGGCTGAAGGTTTCTCATTTGTCAGCCTCACAGTTCTCATCGCACTCACCTAAACACCTCTTTACAGTTCGACCTTTGTTTGCCTCCCTACAGACATGCCATTTCTGGACATGTCATATAAATGGAATCCTACAACATGTGATCGTCTGTGTCTAGCTTCTTTCACTTAGCAGAATGTTTCAGCTTCCCAGCCTGTCCTTAGTCCAGTCTTTACCCCTACTCCAGGGAATCAGCCATGTGGTCTGTTTAGGGAACTCCTGTGGCTAGTAAAACTGGCTGATAAGCATAAAGAAACCGGTGATGGGCTTCCTTAATTGAAATTTAGGCCTTGCAAACTAGTAGCACCAGTTATGTGTAACAGCCTAAGCTTTAGTGGGAGTAATTATAAAGCATGACTAATTGCAAAGAATTACAATATTCTAGGTATGTATGTATTAAATGTCATAAATGTGACTAACTTCATCTTAATAAGGTAACAAATGCTCTGTGTTGTAGTCAGCAAGGCCCAGTGACAAGGTGGTTGTGCAATGTGTACAACTTTTCTTGTTTTTCAAACACCATAGTCAAACAGAAGACATTTCTTAGGGCAGAGGGGGAAGGGCACAGGAAGCAGAGGAAAGCGGCATCCAGCGGAGAAGACTCCCTGGGAGATCTGGGAAGGAACCCAACCCAAAGTCTTACTTTCAATGTTTAAAGCTACCTTTAGTTTGCGGGATGAGTTGCCCTGCTAAAATCTAGATATGAAAATTAGCTTGGGGAAAGGAACTCACAATTGGAGGCCAATTATATGCTAGGCAAATACAAATATATTTCCTTTTATTTCTCATAATCACCAGCTAATAAATGACGGAGTTGGGATTTGAACCCAAGTCCTGACTGACCTCTGCCTGAAGCTCAGACCCTATATACTCGACTTCTACTTTCTGCTAAGGAGACCTTGGTAGGAAAGTATGGTTGAATTCTGTGCAATGTTGAAATGCTCCAGACGGAGTGGGTACAACTTGGCTTGCCTATATGCCAAATGAACCAGCTGATCTAGGAAAGAGGTGCCTTTTGGCTTAATGCATTTTATTGTTGTTGGTTTCCTGCAGTACCGATCGGTGGTTACACGACAGCTCTAGCTGGCATCTCTGTGGGTAGGTGGTGATGAATTTACACGACAGTTTCTGAATGCACTGCTGGCTGGTGGTATACTTTTTACTCAAGAGGCATTATAGCGAATCACCTGTTCAATGACAGTACGTTATTACATACAGTGCTTTAACAGAAAGCATGATTCTAGAGGATAAAACCAAATCATGTAGCCACCACTTGGTTGTGCTTAGTATGTAGTGATATGCTTGACAGAAAACGATTTGTCTAATTCTGGGCCACAATTCAGGGGAAGAGGAGAGGAAGCTCTAAAGAAAAGTACATGCACATAAGGTTTGGGACATAGGATCTACCTGGAAAAGTGTAAGTTCCTGGATGAAGTAAACTTCTAAGTTATTTTATATAAAATAGATGTAATTATTATTCATCATAGTTGATGAAGCAAAAAGCAGAGGACACTGTTTTCTTCCTATAAATTAGATCAGCATTTCCAAATTTGATGCCCAAGGGAACACTGTTTCATATGCCTTGACAAAAGAGCATTTCAGAGACCCAAGTTTTAGGAATGATATATCTTCCTCTGAAAGATCCATGAATATATTGGCATTTCAAAGGAATGCTGGCAAAGTCCAGTGGCTGAAAATGAAAAAACAAAACAAAACATTTAAATGAAAAAACAAAACAAAACAAAACATTTTTTCCCCTTCAACCTTTTGCTTAACCCACTGATTGCCAAAACTTAGTGATACCCAGGGCTTTTTTTTAAAAGCATGCCTATTTCTATTTCCAGAAGTGATCTATGGGGGATAAACAGCTTGGGGAATGCCAATTATAAAAGTTTGGATAAATTTATTTGTTTGGATAGTTTGCTTATCTAAGTAAATAGTCTGAATTTTCCAGTCTACAGCATTAAAAGGAGGCATCCAAACCAAAGAGCCCCAGATCAGATTATCACCTGACAGAGCTGTTAATGTATAGGACAGTGAATCACCTCGGCCAGCATCATCGCTCAGAAACAAAGGAGCCAGAATGAATGAAGTCAACTGCTTCTCAGTGCTAACATTCTATGACTTAACTGTTCAGAAACTAACTTGCTGTGTAAACAAGAAAAGTGGCATGATCCAGAATGACTACACTTCTAGAGTTGCCCCTCAATGCAAAGGAACCAGAAATAAAGCCTCCCATTCTTAAATAACATTTATTATTTCTGCAAAGAAATCTTTTTTTTTTTAAATGAGAACAGTTCTCACATTTAAAGATATATTGATTATGGTTATAGAAGCAAATTTCATTGAGGTGTTATATATATATGAAGTATGCCTGACTATGACTTTTAATTCAACAATCGAGCATTCACAACATGTTGGCAGCCATTTAGGTATTTATCCGAACATGCCTTTTTTTTTTTTTTAACATGTGCCTGGACAGGGTGGAAAAAGTAACTCCAAGGGCTTGCTAAAAAGGAGAAGTCTAAAAAAGATAAAATTCCCACAGCAGTTCTCTGCAACCGCAGTCTGTGAGTGCAGTGTTCATGTGGGTAAGCATTATGCCCAGTGGTTGCTAGGTTTTAAAGGAGACAAAGCCCTTGAGGTTTTCTGTGGCCGTCAGAAGGGAACAGGGAATTCCATTTACTGAATCCAATCGATGTTCAGACACCGTGCGATGAACGCAAACATATCCGAGACTTCTTCTATCACTTTGGCTGTGGGCTTCCCCGCCCCGTGGCCTGCCTTGGTGTCCACGTGGATGAGTAGGGGGTTGAGCTGCTTCTGGCTCCGGCCCACGGTGTACTGAAGGGTGGCAATGAACTTCAGGGAGTGGAGTGGGACCACGCGGTCATCATGGTCGGCTGTGAGGAGAAGCATGGATGGGTACTGGGTGTTGTCTGCTTCCGGTAACTTGACATTATGCAGCGGAGAATATCTGAAAGGCAGAGGTGCTTTCGTGAGGCTGGATGGATACCAAAAGCAGAGGCATCAGCTAAGACCATTTGAAACACTGTGTGGCACAGTGACCTACGTGGTTTACCAGCCTAACTCCACCAGGAACAAAGATTGCAGCTAACTAAAATTGAGCAACCACTGCAGACTATGCCCAAACTATGGTTTAGACCATAACTAGCAAGGGCTACCGGAAACTGGGGGGCTGGGCAACTTCCTCGGTTCCAACTTTGGAAAACTGGGTAAGAAAGAAACTCACAAGACCCTTGAAATAAGCAAAACGATATGCACACTTACTGTGCTGAGCTGCATATTTTCATAACATCTAGACTTATTTTTTCACCTGGCAACAAATGGACTTGGTTGTCTTTTTAAGCTACCACTTGTGTCAGCCTTTCTTTCGCTGAAGAACTTGACATCACTGTACAGCAGCTTTTTGCACTTTTAACATCTTTATTCCAAGCTCAACTTTGCAATTTGACAAGGAGTAGGTATCCTCCCTGGGTCTCAGCGTGCTTGTCTATAAATTGGGGAACGCTGGCTGGGCGGCTGCGCCTCCACTGGCTGTCACAGCCCAGCAGTGACAGAAACTGCCTTTCCTTTGGCCAATGGAGAGAGAGTTAGCTTAGGAGGCACCTTCTGAAGTACCCAGTAAGTTTCCAGGGTAAGTTAGCAAAAAGGGTTTCAAGAATAAAAGCAAAGTCAAACTGAACACTGATGGATGATAAGCAAGTGAGAGAAACTGCTGGAAATTTTTTCTTTACACTTTACCAATATGGGTGATATCATGCTTTTCCAAGTACTCAGTATTAATGAACATGAAAAAATATTTTAGTAGTTTTATTTTGAAGGATAAATAGAGAAAAAAATAGTAAAAATTTTGCTCTGTTAACTAAGCCAAGGCAGTAACCTTCTGGGATTTGGTTTCCCAACATATAAAATAGGGGATTATGATGAATTTCTTTCCTCCTCTCATTTCAAAGTGTCACCTGATTAACCCCAGTCCTTACGATGCTCTGCAAAATAAGGGTTGGTTCTGTGGGGAAACAAGTTTGGAAAACTCTGCCTACTAATAATACTCTTCATGTGCCACATCTATACATTAAAAATTTGGAGACACTCTGTAGGAAGAAATATGTTGGGTTTCATTTAACCCAGACATTTCCGAACTTGGAAACCCAGGTCTCTCTTGTTTTTGGGAATGGAGAAGGGGACGCCTTTTAATATTCATGATGGAACATACTCCAGGGCTGCTAGGCTTGAGGAGCTCCCTGAAAGACCCTTTCTAGCTCAAACAGGTGGGGCTGAGCTCTCTGCTCATTTAGGGGCAGCCCACTCTCCTGCTAGGAGTAGCAGGCCTACTACCATCACAGGCCTGGGATACACTTAACCCAGTATTTTCAAATGAATTATAAATAGGACTTATCTCCCCAAGTGCACAGACATGCTCTAAGTTAATCTGAACTACAGCTTTTTCAAAAATTCAACTTTTACAGTATGTTTGAAGACTATTGGTACATGTAAAAGTAATAGCTTTCAAAGTGAACCTTTTCCCCCAGAGATCAGAATCATTTATATTGCTTACTGTGTTCAATATTAGGAAATCAAATCATTAATATCATATCTATGGCAATATGAATGAAAACCTTACTTGATAAGCCATTCAAAGTGTTGCCTGATGTCCGAGCACCCATAATCAGTGGTCCAGGCATGACCAATGGTATATTTATGGAACTTCAGCATGTCCATTACTCCAACTTGGGCAATGACACAACCAAAGAGGTCGGGACGCTGATTTGCACAAGCAGCTAAAAAACCAAGAGAAAGAAAAGGGAAGCAGTCCATCATGAAACATCTGAGGAAACAGAAGCAAAACAAAACAAAAAAAACATGCAAAGATTTCCGGAATCCTGGTTGCCTTTTTCCTTAGAGCACAGCAAGGAACCATCAGAAATCACGTGCCCCGTGGTCCACAAGTTTCTTCCTTTTCAATATATCCACCGTGTGGCATATTATCATCTGTCACAGAGATTTACTTCTCAGCATGAGTCTCAATGGAAGAGTGTTATTTGAAAAGCTCCATGGTCTTTTGGAAAAAAACTTGTGCACCTCCACCCCACTCCTCTCCCCATCTGCTTTCACAGGTGATAAGGCAAGTTAAGGGACTTGTTTAGGATCTCAGGACCAACACAAGGCAGAATGGGGTTTAAACCCAGCTCAGGGCTCCTAACAATATTGGAACATCTTACCCTGTTTTTTTTGTTTGTTTGTTTTTTAATTCTCTTCTTTGTATAATTAAAATTTTCTTTTTGATCATTCACAAATGTTTACTGACCATCTGTGATGTGCATGGCATTAGGTTTGGGAATATATCAGTGAATAAGACTAAACTGAATGGGGGAGATAAAGAAGCGAGCAGTTCAGGTTTGCAGAATTGGGGAGTAGGGACGGCCAACCCCGGGCAGGGTAGTAAGGAAGGCTTTGAGAGGAAGGAGCATCAAAGCTGGCACAATGAGGAGTCAGCTAAGGGATCTGGGCTTTTCCTGCATAGCCCCCTACACCCCATTCTGATTTCAGAGGTTATTGATAATACTGACTCCTGATCTCTGCCCCTGCAGAGCCTGATTCCCTCGCTCAGGGATGGGAGGGCAGGAATCTGGATTCTGCACTTCTAGAATTAAGCAACAGGTGCCTCTTGTGCAGATGAGTCAGAAAACTTTGAGAAACATTGCTCTCATTATGTATTTTGCCTTATTTTTCTTCTCCAGCCTCATTCACTCTCCCTGTCTCCTCTCTTTCCAGTTACGTTTCATCTGATCAAGGTGGGCACAAGGAGGCTGGGCAGTGTTGGAAAGAGCCCTGAGGGCCCAAGGCCAGGCAGCCAGCAAGGCAGAGGAGCTGGGGCTGGGCACGCAGCTGCCAACACTGGGGTCTCCACGGGGGAGCAGAGAGACTCCATCTCTGTGGGTTTCTTATGGGACCTGGTACATCAGTAGGCATAAACCAAATGCTGATTATTAAACTCTAAAAATATAAAATGGAGTTCCTGATGAACTGATAAATTGCCAAACAATTCTCCCGTGATTGAGATCAGATGGTATTTTCAGTGTCCTTTCCTATCAAATCTGGATTCATCCTTAGCTCTTCTCTTTCTCTTCTACCACATATATAATCCATGTGCAAATTTAATGGGCTCAAATTGAAGGTGTATCCAGAATCCAACCACTTCTCACTACGCTCACTGCCATGACCCAGGTCCAAGCCACTGGTCTCTCACTGGGACCCCTGCAGAAGCCACCAAACTGGCCACCTGCCTTTCTGCCCCTGCCTCCCTTCCATCTGCTCTGATAGCATAGCCACTGTGATCCTCTTCCAAGGTGAAGTCCAATTATGACACTTTTCTAATCAATACCTCCCAACCCCCAAAGGCTTCTCATTTCACCAGAGGAAAGCAAGTCCTCTTGACTGGCCATAGGGCCCCACGTGGTTTAGTGTCCTGCTGTCACCTGTCACCTCTGCTGATACTCTCCTTGGTTCACTTGCCCCAGCCATGCTGCCTCCTCACTGTTACTGAAGACGCTGGGCCCATGCTGGCCCCAAGCCCTTTGGTTTATTGTCTGCTTCCTCGGACTAGAATGAAAGCTCCACGAAGGCAGAGATGTGATCTGTTCTGCTTGCTGACATATGCCTAGTATCTAGAATAATTTTGGCACATCTTGGTGCTCAATAAATATTTATTGAATAAATGGATTGAATTTGTTATTATTTGGTATTTAAGAATTTTATCAGTACCCTTTACAAATTTAAACAAAGTATTTTGGACATCTATATTTTACCTCCATGGGAAAATGTCTTTTTTTTCAAGATTGTATTCACTGGGGATAAGGAATAAGACCAGGAATTCAGGTTTTGCCGTGATTCAGCCTGTTTCAAAGACAGGATAACCGAATGAAAGTGCCACTCGACCCTAGA
>PVKY010014723.1:0-10458 GCA_004027775.1 Bradypus variegatus | reverse complement strand
GATTGTTATGTTTTCTTGATGAATTGACCCTTTTATTAATATATAGTGTCCTTTGTCTCTTTTAATTGTTTTACTTTTGAAGTCTAATTTGTCTGATATTAATATAGCTACTCCTGCTTTTTTCTGGTTGTTGTTTGCATGAAATATCTTTTTCCAACCTTTCACTTTCAGTCTATTTTTGTCCTTGTGTCTAAAGTGAGTTTCTTGTAGACAGCATATAGATGGATCCTGTTTTTCAATCCATTCTGCCAGTCTGTGTCTTTTTATTGGGGAGTTCAATCCATTTACATTTAATGTTATGACTGTAAGGGCAGTACTTTCTACTACCATTTTGTGTTTTGGAATTTATATGTCATATTTTATTTTTTTCCTCTCTTTTTACCTTTCCTGATAATCTTCATTTCTGCACTCTTCTCCAACTCTCTCTCTCTTGCCTTTTCCTATCAGCCTGTAGCACTCCCTTTAGTATTTCTTGTAATGCTGGTCTCTTACTCACAAACTCTCTCAATGTCCGTTTGTCTGAAAATGTTTTAATCTCCCTCATTTTTGAAGGAAAATTTTGCTGGATATAGAATTCTTGGTTGGCAGTTTTTCTCTTTCAGTATCTTAAATACATCATGCCACTGTCTTCTGGCCTCCATAGTTTCTGCGGAGAAATCTGTACACAGTCTTATCGACTTTCCCTTGTATGTGATGGATCGCTTTTCCCTTGCTGCTTTCAGAATCCTCTCTTTGTCTTTGACATTGGATAATCTGACCAGTAAGTGTTTTGGAGTAGGTCTATTGGGATCTATTCTATTTTGGGTACGTTGTACTTCTTGAATCTCTAATTTTCTGTCTTTTATAAGAGTTGGGAAATTTTCAGTGAATATGTCTTCTATTAGTCCTTCTGCCCCCTTTCCCCTCTCTTCTACTTCTGCAATACCCATAACACGTATATTTGTACGTTTCATGTGGTCACTCAGCTCCCTAAGACCCTGCTCATATTTTTCCATTTTTTTACCATCTGTTCTTTTGCATGCATGAATTCGAATGACCTGTCTTCCAGTTCACTGATCCTTTCTTCTGCCTGTTCAAATCTACTGCTGTGTCCTTCCATGTGTTTTTCATCTCCTCCATTGTGGCCTTCATTCCCATGAGTTCTGCCATTTGTTTTTTTTAAGTTTATGAATTCTTCTTTATGGTCATCCAGTGTCTTCTTTATATTCCTCAGCTCTTTTGCTATATCTTCCTTATCTTCCTTCATTTCACTGAATTTATTTAGCATTAGTTGCCTCAACTCCTGTATCTCAGTTGAGCTATTAGTTTCTTTCTTTGGCTGGTCCATATTTTCGTGTTTCCTGGTATGGCTTGTTATGTTAAGTTGTCTAGGCATCTGATTTTCTTGATTAGTTTATTTTGGAGCTTGTCTTCTGTCTTTTACCTAGGGGTTTTCTTGTTGGTTAGCTTTGTTCTCTGGCCTCTATTATTGAATTCAACTTATTCTAGACCTCTAACTTAGGTTCTGTTTAGTTGATCAAAATTTTTCCCCTCTTGTTTTTTCTGTTTCTTGCTCTGCTCTATGTAGCCTTTTTGTGAATGGGTCTCCTCAGATATGGTCGACCCTAGTCAGATTTTCCCAGTCTACTGAGGCCCGGGTCTCATTCGGAGTGTATGGAGTTTTCAATGTTCGCTGCGATCTCGGCTTTTCCTCCAATTCCAAACTTGCATCTGATGTGTGGCTGGTTACTGGACACCCCGAAAACTCTGTTTCCTATAGTTCTTGGGTAGTTGCCAGCTGCTCTGGGCTCCGTCCCCGGCTGCCACGGCGGCGGCGGCTCCTCCACGGGGGTCTAGCGGCGCAGGCGATGCGGGCCTGGTGGCGGCGGCGACCACCCAAAAGCCTCGGGGGCACTGGGGCAGCGAGCGCCCACTCACCTCTGGCGCCACGGGCTCAGGTCCCGGTGCAGGCAGCAGCAGCGGCTCCTCCGCGGGGCTCAAGTGGCACAGGCGGTGCGGGCCTCGTGGCGGCAGCCTGGAAGCCCGGGCAGGCCCTGCCCAAAGCCTCGGCGTCCCCGGGCGTCTTCCTCCCACTCCACTTGCTCCGCCGCGCAGGCCCACAGTCTGCCGGGCGCCCATCTCCTTCCTGCTCCTAAGTGCGCAAGGCTGCTCCGGCGGGGAGGGGAGGCGGCGGGGGTGCTGCGGCTGCGGCTGCAGCTCCAGCCGGCGACTCCGAGTCCTGTCGTCCGTCCCTTAGCGGTATAAAGCTCCCAGCGGTGAAATGCTCCCGCAGCGCTCCCTCCCCTAGTTCTCCCTGTACTGTTTTTGCAACTCTTCCTTCTGCGCTAGCTCGGCTGGAATCGGCTCCTCCTCCTCCTCCCCAGCGACGATGGCAGCAGAGCCGGGCAGGGAGCGCGCGAATGTACGCGAGCGGCCACTTCCTGTATGTATGAGCTTTTGATGAGGTTGTTTTAGTTAAGGTATGTCCTATCTCAGGATGGTTGTTAATCCTATTGGCATCCTTTATAAAAGAAAAAAAGTTCAGACATAGTGAGAGAAAGCCATCTGAAGTAAGGAGCTGAAATCAGTGAAACCAAGTAGAGAAGGAAGAGACCAGGAGATGCTGCATGTGCCTTGCCAAACAACAGGCTAAGGACCTATGGCCACCAGCTGCCAGCCCCAGAATGCCGCAGTCTTGGGAAGAAAGCATTGCCTCAATTATGCATTGATTTGGACATTTTCCTGGCCTCGAAACCATAAGTTAAGAAATTTTTATTGTTTATGCCAACCCCTTTCATGGTATTTGCTTAAGTACCGTAGGAAACTAAAATGGTCACCCTCTCTGGACTTGATGATAATATACTGTTAAATGCACAGAATTCAAAATTTCATTTATTTTTACCCACAACCAGGACATCATGTCTGCAAGTCAGATGTAGCTTCCCAGTTGGATCAAGGAGAGGAACTGTGGAAAGAAGGAACTGGATTTTTCCAAAGACAGAATTCAGGTGAGCTCTAGGAACCTGTGCTTCATTGCAAGGAGGAGCCTTGTTAGTTAGTGTGTAGGTTCTTGAAAATAACCACCTGCAGATTTCCTTAAGTAAGTTGCATTTTCTGAAACATAGGTGTCAATAATTTGGAAATTTTCTTCAGGTGTGGTCATTATTTTGTTTACTTATCAATCTGTATTGAAGTGTCTGTGGCATTGGAGAAATGGATATTTATGCACCATTGGGTTAAAACTTTCACTTAATGGACTTTTTCCTGGACATCCTCTTCAATGGTTTTCCCTCTCTTTACCTCCCAGGCATGCTATTTTTAAAATAATTTTTCTTAAACTTCAATCTTGAAAATTTCTAATTAGCAATGTCATATGAAGTTTTCTACTGTCAAAAGTAATCCTTAATTTGATATTCTTTCCCTGATACATGTCATATTTAAACAACTATAGGGCCCTGTGGTTCTTTTCAACATTTTCATTTTCCTAAAGCTAGTCTAGCAAGGGCTTGTCTTTTCAATTGTTCCAGGCATGAAAATGGGTCTTAAAAAACAAGGAATGCTATCTATGCAGCTTATCTGCAGGAAAGACTCATCTGCCATCATGTCACTGGTAAGCATCATGGTTGTGAACACTGGTCTTCCAAACTGATACCTGGGAGTGCAATAAATTAGGAATTCAGTTTAATTACTTGACTGTAAGTTGGTTTAAGTGCTAATCCAGAAAAAGTCTGGGCTAGTTTAATCTTGGGAAGAATTAATTTCAACACAAGAGTATAACCTGTTTTTTTTTTTAAAGTTAAGTGTATAAACATGGCTCATATACCAATCTTTGAAACATTATAAAGTCTTCAAAACTGAGATAGCTCTGTAGTTAAGATGCTACAAAAGATCTCTGTGCACACATGAGAATAACATGTTATGTAACTAACATGGGAAAGATTTTAATTGGTGACTATCACTGAATGGTTAGTCTAGAATTCATATGTATATGAATGTATTTTTATGGACAGACCTTTTACTGTCTCTCATCTACTTCCCAGGAACAGAATTCTCATATTCAAAAGAATGACATTGTATGTAGCAAATTGCCAGATTTTACTCACAGTTCCCAAGTGACTCAACATGTGTTAACTCACAAGGGAAAGAAATCCTACTTCAGCTATCTGTCTGGAAAAGCCCTCAATGACCAGTCATCTAATCAACAAAAGCATTTTCACACTATAAGTAAATCATATGAATGTCCTCTAATTAGTAAATCCATTATAGAAAGCTCTGGCCTCACACATTACAATGGAACACACATTGGAGAGAAACCCTATGAATATCATCTGTGTCAGAAAGCCTTCACTCAATGTTCTGTACTCAGAGAACATGAGAGAACTCACACTGGAAAGAAACCTTATCAATGTCATCTATGTGGGAAAGCCTTCCCCCATTATTCTGACTTTAGAAAACATGAGAGGTCTCACACTGGAGAGAAACCCTATGAATGTCTTCTATGTGGGAAAGCCTTCACTCAACATGTTCACCTGAGACAACATGAGAGAACACACACTGGAGAGAAACCTTATGAGTGTCATCTATGTGGGAAAGCCTTCACTCAATGTTCTAACCTGAGAGAACATAAAAGAACTCACAATGGAGAGAAACCTTATCAATGTCACCTATGTGGGAAAGTCTTCACCCATTATTCTAACCTCAGAAGACATGAGAGGACTCACACTGGAGAGAAACCCTATGAATGTCTTCTATGTGGGAAAGCCTTCAGTCAGTGTTCTAACCTGAGAGAACATGAGAGGACTCACAGTGGAGAGAAACCTTATGAGTGCCATCTGTGTGGAAAAGCCTTCAGTCAATATTCTAGCCTGAGACAACATGGGAGAACTCACACAGGAGAAAAACCTTATGAATGTCATCTGTGTGGGAAAGCCTTCAGTAGAATTTCTAATCTTAATGGTCATGAAAGAATTCACAATGTTTAACAATCCTATGAATGTCATTTATGTGGGAAAGCATTCAACCATTATTCTGGCCTTAGGATGAGAGAACTCACACTGGAGAGAAACCTTATGAATGTCATCGATGTGGGAAAGCCATCACCCATTGTTTTAGCTTTAGGAAACACAAAATTCACAGGGAGAGATGCTGTAAGAATATCATTTCTGTGGGGAACTTTAGTTTTGTAGCATTTTAACCTTAGACAACATGAGAACTCAAACTGGATTGGAACCCTATAAATGCTATATATGTGAAAGGCTTCAGATTCAGATATTAGACTACCTGACAGAACTTATATACTATAAATGTTTGGAATAGGAAGAGATTTCAGCCCTTGAGTTAACCTTTTAAACATACTAGAGAACTCACACACTGAAGAATCAGCATTTGTAATCAATCTGGGAGAGGTTTTTTGTTTATTTTGTTTTCCAAAGATAGTTTATTTAAAATTCTGCAACCGGGGATATATATATATATATATATGAATGTTTACACATGATGTAATAACTTATTTGTCTGTACAGTGCATTCTGTGAAACAGTACAATAAAACTAACAGAAGAAAATGATTCAGTCACACTTAAATAAGAATCTATTTTACAGAAAGTATTGAGTAAACTGTGATGTCCTACAAGATATATTTCTATAACTTTTTCATGACTTTGAGCTATTGGTCATTGGTCATCTATTACACTATGTATCTAAACATCAGGATGTCTACACTTTTGTTATTTGTGATGGGAAAGCTATTATGACCTCTCAGGATAGAATGTGTCCTTTCTGGTTAAATTTGGTGAGTAAGGGTAGGCAACTTTCTAACTTTTATTATCCCTTTATGTTTTTCCACCCTCTGTTACTTCCACAGTTTCAAATAAAAATATTAATTTGTGTTTGTGTACAGTACATCATTACTGTTCTAACACAGAATTATGTTAATAAGTTTTTTATAACTAAATGGTCCAAACACACTAAGGAAACATAAGCAGGTCATGTAGTTGTGCCAAAGTAGCACCTAGTAAAGTACCACTTCAGCAGAGCTTCTGCTATTCCTCATAGGATTTGTGAAAAAGACATAACAACTTAAAAAAAAAAATGTGCAGAAACATAAGGAAGAAGACAAGAAACTGTTCTCTGTTCCTGCAAAAATATCTTACTAGTTACTATATCTTGTATCACATTTTATATTTTGTAATGTTAAAATGATTGCCAAATCAGAGGGTAAGATTATGAAGGAGATATTTTCCTCTTATTTTAGATGAAAATGAATGACCAGTGAAATCTGAACTTCTTCCAAGTAATTACATTTTCCAAGGGGGGAAAAGACACAGGAAGTAAATATTTCAATTTGACTTAAAGGTAGTAAAAATTAATTTAATTTAAAAAGTTGACAACAACTGAAACACAATGTTAAATTTCCTATATTTTCTTGGACAGAGTTCAACTATATAAGGTAATTAACAACAAAAACTATAGAACAAACACTCCAAATGTGGCTCACCATAATCAGGGACTGTCCATACTGACTGACATTTCTACATGGACTGAATCCTTAGGGAAAAATCTACAAAGTAGGATCTGATAATCAATTTTGATTAGACATTTGTTTTACCACTACTTTCTAAAGCTTAATCTATTTTCATGCCAACTTCCTTTCTGTGAAAGTGAAAATGATTCAGATGCTCTAATTTTCAGCTGATTGCAAAAATATGAGATGCAAAAGAACACTAAAAGATGGAACGTCAACTAGTGTTATACCTATGAAAGCTAACATATGTCACTTTGACATGTAAACCATGAATCATAAGTTTCAAAAAGCAGTAGTTGTGGTTGTTTGTATCCTATTGTCATTCTGTCTTTAAAATATACCAATATTTATTATTGTAAACCTATGCCTGCATTCCAAGAGAGTTCACCTAGGAAAAGAGGCAACCATTTCAATGATGCACCTGCCATTCCCTTACAGACTTGTACAATCTGGTAGAGCTTTTACTCATCCTGACTACCTCATCATTGTAAGCCAGTTCATACTGGAGAGAATGAATATCAATATCACCTTTGTAGGGAAGCCTTTAGGAAGAAGACCTGATGATGTACAATGTGAGAGAATTCATGACATATACTTAATGAAAGTGGAAGTGTTTTCATCCACTGCTCAAGTGACATAGAGGTCTTTACCAGAGGGTGAAGCCCCTTGAGGAAGTGCCAGATGATTCATGCTGGAGATGGTATTCATGAAACATCACACAAAATCTTTTATTCACACAGCAACACTTGTAGGGTAAGTGAGGATTCATACCATATAAAACTTATTGGTGAATGAATGAAGGCTTGTCTTCAGTGATCACTCATTCCTTTAGCATTAATATTCTTATGCTGAGGAAACATCAATCCTAAAGTCAATTTAGAAATATCTGCAGGTTGATTTCACATCAGGAAATTCATACTGGGAAATGAAAACTTTATGTGGACACTAGCACAAAATTCAGTAGAGTCAAGAATTTGAACAAGGCTTACTATTGAAATTATGTAGGATAATGTAAAAGTGTGAAGTGACATGGGTAAGAAGTAGTACGACTGAGGTTAATTCAGTAGATCAGTACTTACATATAGGTAAGCAACAAATTTTTTGCTGAAAATCTAAGGTCCACATTCTAGGTTTCCTTTTATGCAGTTCTAAACACAAAAATTTATAACAGTCAAAATAAACTTGAATGTTATTGCAAACATCTAGAAAAAGAACTGATTCCTAACTATTAGTATTGTGTACGTTGATGGCAAGGATGAACACAAACATGGATAAATAAAAACACTTCAGAAGTACGGTCTTGATACATAAACACTCCTCTTTGAAAATACCATTCAATATTTTCATCAAAATTGAGAAAGGAATTAAAAACAAAACTATTTAAATATCACAAAATGTGCCATGGAGACTTGTGGGTTCATTGGCCAGAAAATTACCAAGAATCCAGAATCTGTCAGTGCATCATTCTATATGTTAGTATTTTAGTATAAAAGCTTTTGGCAATAAGAACATAGAGATCACACCGATGAACAGAAAGTACGTTGTAGGCATAGAGAGTGTTCAGTTTTCAGAATGCCAGTATTCAGACTGTCCAATTTTCAGGAGAAAGGCATCTGCATCACCTCCACTTTGGAAATGGGGCCTTTTCTGCTAATACCACTTCAGCCCACCTGTGGTATGCATTCCAGTGAGAAAATAGGATGGTCAGGTGTATTGAGAATGTGATTTTGCATTTGTGGCCTAAATAGGGAACTCTCTGGTCCTCCACTCCCTCAAAGCTCAGTATTTCCCAACATACATTCCAGTGCCTGGTTTTCCTTACACTACAGTGTTCAGTGCCCAAATACCTTTAGATGGAATCACCACTCAGCAAATTCTTCTTCCTGATGGCCTTTTTGTAGCTTGTCCATTCCAGTATCCTCACACCCCACCACTGTTGGATGGGAGTATGCCTATTTTTGGATTACCTGTGCTGTAAATTAGGTACGTAAATCTGATTGTAGTGTAATCATAATCTCAACACTTTCAGAGGTGTTTCTCCACAGCTACAACAGTGTTTCCAACTGCCACATTATGCATGAAAATTGCTGCCCTATATCCATAGTACGTGTCTATAAAGCTTTTTGTCTATGACAAATCTCACCTCTGTTAAGTTTTGCAGTTTCCTCCATGAACCAAGCCATAAACATCAGTAGGACTATCCTTTGCTATCCTATCTGCAGAGGCCTGGAATTTATGCCACTTGCACTACCGCATGTTAAAGACCCCTGAAGGTTTGTATCCCCTTTCCCCATCCACCTTAATGGGGACGTAGGACTTCTGTCCCCTGGTAGGTACCCAGAGTCCTTTACTCCATCCCTATATATTCTTTTTTAAAGGAGTGAGATCAGGGTACAGACATGGGGAGCATTCTTCCCATCTGACTCATCATGCTTTTATTCAGAATTGTCTTCTTCACCATCTTGGCCTGTACACAAAGAAGCCTTTGCAAACTGTGTGTTCCTCTTCTCTTGGCTGCATCTGGAGGTCACTGGGTCACTCTGCTGAGTTCTAAACCTTCCTCCTGTTCTTTTATGACTTGTGACAGGGCCTTAATCTCTTAGTTACAGGAACCAGCTTCTGCCCCATATAACATAGGCAGTTTTTCTGTAAGGAAACACAAAAATTTCCCATCCTTTTCTGCTCTATCCTGATTTGGCAACCAAAGCCACATTGTTCTGTGGGTTTCTGCCCCCTCCTGTGTCTTTTATTGGTAGTTTTTTGTGTTCCCTTTATGGTCCTGGCATGACTTCCTGTTGGTGGGTTTTTGTCATTCCTGGGATACCTCAGTGAAAATAGCTGATGCTGTGTTGCTGAATACCGCAAAGTAGGACATTGTGTTGCATCTTTTCTACCACTTTACCATGTACTATCCCTGAGGATAGTAGGAAGGTTATGTGTGTCTTTCCCTGGACAGGCCCTTGTTTCTTTAATGCCTCTAATGCCATCCAAGGTAGGACTGTCTCATTCATGTCCTAAGTGTGCATTCATGCAGCTGAGTCCTTCCTTTACCTGAAAGGCATTTATGGCCTCCTGAACAGTCTTCTAGGTGATTTTACATTTTAGGAAGCCTCCCACAATTGGGAAGATCACTTTCATGCTCCTAGCCACTCAGACACAACTGGCATGTATTTGTCTCTGTCCCTGCCCTCTTAGTTGTCCTGCTCCCTGCAGGCCAAACCACATTTCAGCAGGGAGCCAATGGTTAGCTTCCCTAGGAGACAGCTGAGTCTGCAATCCTTCATCACTGAACAAATGTACTAACCAAGTCTTGTGAAACTCCCTTGTCTTTTGCCCATATCTGTTTTTTAATTAATGTATTTCACATTCAGGAAAATGTCTAATTTCAAAAATTCCATATTAAGAAATGCTGGTATGGTTCTGTGTTGAGTAAGTCTAACTTTGGACCTGAAAACAGCCCTGACTTGGTGGAGCTCCCTGCACAGGGTCTCAATCTCCCATGTGGAATCATTTGAAACCCTTGAAACACTGTGGGGGTTGGCAGGTGTCATGGGAGTGTGCAGGTGGCCTGCAGCCAAGTATGATTTCCCTACTCTTCCTCAGATTCACTTCCACCTCTCTGCTCCCATCCACCAAACTTTTTTGTCACAATTCATATGGAGATTGCTTGCATCTCATTTGTGCTCGTGGCTAGAAGGAGGGCAGCACCTCAGCCCAGTACCCCTCAGGGAGATGGCACCACCCTGGGATGACCAAAATGCAGCAACGTACTCCTCCACCATGCCATAGAGTGCTTTCTTGGCACACAAACTGTAAGGAAGTTATCACATATAAGGAAGGAGTCTCACCATATGGAGGATAGCAAAGAATTCCTGAAGTTGTTATGGTCACTAAGAAAACACTCAACTTACAGAGGTACTAGATGGAACATTTACTCACAAAGAGAAAAAGCTCAGC
>PVKY010014722.1:0-10455 GCA_004027775.1 Bradypus variegatus | reverse complement strand
GGCAAAAGTTGCCAACATCAGAGAAAGTTTTCCAGTGTATTCCAGAAACTTGCTGTGTGTTCGAGGGGAAAGAGTGTCACTGCTGAAGCAGTTCTGGGGGGAGCCCACCTTGCTCAAGCCTTTTAAGGAATTTCTTCCAGCCAGAAGAGCAGTGCCTTGTATCTCACTGACCTGGGTTCTACTTCCTATCTTTTAAGACTACTCCTAGAGAGAGGTTTCTGCCCCTCCCCCACCCCATAAGTTCAAATTCCACTCTGATTTCCAGGGAACCAAGGCAGGAGCACTTATTTCTGGAGGAAATGATCTAGAATAAGAAACAGCAGTAAAAATATCCTAAATATCCTCTCAGATCAACTTCGCCTAGGTTGCTGCCCTTGTGAGTGAATGCTTTCCTCTGATTGCAGGACAGAGGGAGAGAGAAGAGGAGAGGAGAGGTAGCAGGGCTGTAAACTCTTGTTTAGGTCCAATTGAATAGACATGAGTAGTTTTATATATATATATATATATATATATATATGTACACACACACACACACACACATACACACACACATATGTGGGGAACCAAGTCTTTCACGTTACTTAGACTGTATCTGGGGTGGCAGCCTGGAATGCTGGGCCGCAGGCCTGCATGGAATGCTGTGCAGGCACGCCCTGTAAAGACATGTGTCTTGTGACTATGACAACAATGTTAACCCTTGTCCTGAACCTAGATTATTCCTTCTGATATGCAAACAGGATGTAAACATATGCATCTGGGGTCCTCTGTGTGCCTTAGGACTTTTTTATCTGCTGAAGCAAATAAATACCTGGAGCAAAGGTGGACTAGTATCCACTTAGCACACGATGCAGTAGGTCCCCTGCTCCCTTAATTCTTAACTTTGTGTCTGTGTCTCATTCCTGCACCGCCCTGTCAGCAATATATATATATATACACACACATATATATATATCAATGGAAAATAAATGTATGATAGATTTTTAAAACAACGACAAAGAATTATAAAATGAAAAGTATAAAGTCTTCTCAGCTCCAATTTTAGTCTCACTCACAAGGACTATTGGTAACAGTATCCTGGGACATCCTTCTAAAAATTGTGAAAACACAAATATGCATGTAGGTGTAGATGTATCTACACAGGCATACAGGAACACGGGTATATAAGCACAAATACTGTATATACTTTCCTGTAGCTGCTTCTTTCTCTTAACAAGTCCTCTTGAAGTCACTTCATGCCAATACTTCTGGATGTACCTTCCTCTCTATAGCTACGGCATTCTATTCCATTGTATTTCTCTACTGTATTTTAATTCACCTTTTGATGGGGAGGTAGGTTGCTTCCAATTGTTTTTTCAATCACAAATAATGCCGCACTGAACAACCTTTCCAGAGTCACTGGGAGTCAGTGTACTGGGTTTGGACCTTAATGGGCTAAAATTCAAGACCAGGTTCTCCAACCAACCACTGTCTGTACTTGGGCAAATAAAGGGAAAGAGACCTACCTCATGGTGTCCTTGTAAAAATGCAGATACAATTATTCTGATAACCGGTTATCATTGACTTCTTAGGCATTTTAATTTCCTCATCTGTAAATCAGCACCTTACAAAATCCAGGGTTGCTCTGGGGACTGCATGCACTAATTCACTTAAATTGTGCAGTCCAGTACCTGGAACATAGCAAACCCTCAATAATTATCCACTTTATTATTAAAATCGGCAATCTCTGCTCACTTGTGGGAGTCAAGCTGGAGATGGCTTTACTAGAAGTCGAATCCCTGCCTTTTAACCCCGGGCTCCAGCTACGCCTGCAGGAGGGTATTCAGTCAGGTGTGACTCGCTGACGGCCGCCCCCCGCCGCGCCACCGCCCAGGGTCCTGCGGAGGGAGGCCCGGCACACGTGTGCGCACGCGGCGCAGCGCGTGGCGGCGCGGGGTCCGGCGCGGGACCCGGTTGGCTGCGGCTGGCGCGCTCTCCGCCCCTCCCTCCTGGTTCCCCTCTCTCCCGTGCCCGCGTCGGAGCCGGAGCGGCGGAGGTTCAGGCAGCGCTCGCTTGGCGCCGGGAGCGGCCACAGCAGCCTAGCGCGCGGCAGCGGCGGGCGGGCGTCACGGGCTCGGCTGGGAACGGCGCAGGCGGGGACGCTGCGGCGGCGGCAGCTCGCGCGGGCGCGCACGGCGGCCCCCCAGGTCCCGGCGAACGGCGGCGGGCGGGCCGGCGGGGCGGGCGCTTTGGAAGCTGCAGTTTTCAGGTAGGTCGGGGTGCCTGGCTCCTCGTGCTGGCCGGGACCACAGGGCTGAGCCACCTGCAGGGGCAAACTTGACACACTAGCTTCAAAGCCCTTCAGCCCCGAAGTTTGTTCTGGGGAAAATGCACTTGATGGGTCGAGAATTGAAGATGCTTCTCCCAGTCGATTTGCTTTGGGGAGATTGTTTTCTCCCTTCTAGGGCGAGGATTGGTTTCGAGATGGGAAGATTCCACATCCCCAGTTCGTGCGCAGGTAGATGCAAGGTGGGTCCCATCGGCGTGCTCCTAGCGGAGCGGATGTGGCCATTGAAAGTTGGAAAAAAAAAAGTTGCGAACCGTGGTTGGGTGGGGGCGGGGGTTCTGGGCAAGAATCCCAGGCGCTTGGTCCAGGGGTTGGGAATGCGATACGTTTGTACCAGAAACCCCTCCTGGCCTCCGAGTTCTCCGGCAACCAGTTTTCCGAGCTGCGTTTTCTTTCCACTTGCAAATCTGCAGCCTTGGACGGAATCCTCTGTCGCGTTTATTTGTCAGGCTTTCTCTTATGGGCTATCGTCCAGGTTTTCTGAGCTCGGACCCTGGTCTTAGCTGCTTTCCTGTTCTCTAAGGAACCCTGCAGAACCAGCCAAGCAGGAAACAAATACTAGGAACAGAAAACAAGGTTGTCCCAACCAAGTCACAGCATCATCAGGATTTTTTTGGGGGGGCGGGGAAGGGGGGTTCTGAACTGAAGGAACGACTTCTGGGCTCAGCGTGTGCAAAGCTCGGCACGGTTCGCCTGTATTGCATTTGCTTATTGATTGACGGCTAGGAGACGAACTCAAAGAGTGATTTGATAACAAACAGTGCCCGCTATGGTGAGGACGGCAGACCTCGGTTCTCAGCCAAAGGGAGGGAACAAACAGAGCTCCGGGAAGGGGGTAGCCAGACACTGTTAACCTCAACCCAAGATGTGGGGAAACGGAGCTAGGGGAAGCAGCAGACAGGAGATGTGCGATGTGCAGGAAGGGAGGTCAGAAACCCCAGCCTATATGATGAGTAAGTAAATTAAGAAATGATTTAAAAATGATTAAGCAAGAATAACTAAAAAAGAAAAAAAGAAAAGAAAAAGAAAGTAGGAAGACTGTGCTGGGGTTTCTGTCTACCCCCACAGAGATGGGTATCACACTAGATGGAAAAACAATCCTGATCTGTAAATAGATTAAAAACAGGAATTAATCAGAACAATGAGTCAGAGCCCTTAAGAAATTGAAAGGAGGAGTAATTGCCTTTGAAAGAGCTATTATGTCTCAATATCTAAGTCAGATTTGTTACTTTTGCTTTGCTGGCTGTATTTACATGACTTTGGCTGTGGTAAACTGGCATCTTGGTGGTTTTAACCCTTTGTGAGTAATCGCACTAGGAAGGAAGTTGTCTGCAGGTTAAAATTCATATCCATTTGAATGACATGTGTGGAATGCCTAATATGTGCAAGACACTGATTGCAACGGAACAGGGTCTTGTAGATATTGTTCATAAAATCCGTCTGATAGGATTCTGCTTCACTAATAGAAAGATGTTTGCTGTCAGTTAATAAAAAAAGTGGGTTCAGGAATTAACTTGTCTTTCAGTGAGTGCTTGGAATTAGTTGAGAGTCAACATTTGGTTTGAAGATCCCCCAAAGGAACAGTAAACACCAGGGAAACCGAGCAAATATCTGTCCAGTTTTGTTAGACAAATGGCGAGGTAAAATGCACATGTGTGTCTCCTCCTGGCTGAAGGTGGGATATCTGAGACACCAGTGGCTAACTGATTTGTTGGGTGATAGATTCAGGCAGTGGCTGCTTTACACAATAGCATACAACCTTATGTCCTACTTGCTGTCTGGATGTCTTTAATGTCAGCCTGAAGACATGAAGGCATTAGGTTCATTTCTCCAGGAAAACTTTTACATATCCTTCACAACACAACCAGATTGCCCAAGCATTCCTTAAAATGACAATAAAACACTTAATAGGACCACAGTGCTGAGCAATTTCAAGTGGAGCAGAGATTACCTGCAGAGAACAAGCGATAACCTCTTAGTTGTTGATTTGTATTCAATTTTATAACTGTCACATTTCATATATGCCTGGTTATGACGAACTAACAGCCTCTTTGCTAGCAAAATCTTTCTCTTGTATAAATTCCTAACTCCTTCTCATGCATTCAGTACACATCTTCGAGCTTGGTTTTTACTGCGTAATTTAACTGTCCAACTTGAAGTTCTCATTAACTCTTAATATGTTTTGTGCTGAAATAGTATATAGATATAATTGCCCCTTTCAAACTGCCAGATCTACTTATCTCTGTATTGCAGAAATGCCACAAAACAGAGAGAAGCATATGACTCGTTCTGTGTTTTCCAGTAGTATTCAGAAAGTCATTAGCAGTAAAATAATATAAATTTGATGTGGTTGGAGATATTCACAAAGCAGGAGGACTTATTGATGCTGTTTGAGTTGGCTTGCTGTCTCTCATTTAGTCTCAGAGACAGGCTTTTAACCTCCTTTTAGTCTCCTTTGTAGCCAGTTGCTTTGTCTTTTTAAAAGGGAGCACCTCTGAGGTTTTAAATGTGTATCTGTTAGTCACTTATGCCAGTGGGGCCATTTCCTTTTCTATGCTTGATCATAATGATTGAATAATTTCTTTTTGCAAAGATGTTTGGCAGTGGAGTGTTTGGCCACAGAATAATTTAAGAGAGAACATTTCTTTGAAATGGAGGTATGAGAGATATTAGTCTCATATCTGATTTGTGTAAAAATTTCAGAAATGAATCAAGTGTGCTAAATGGTTTGTATTTTTTGCCCTATCTCCTAAACACGGTAGAACATTTCTTTTGGAAATTTGCTGCAGGCGAAATGCACTCCCTGGTTGAAACTTTGTATACCAAGTTTCAATCCATAGTAAGGTTTTATTTGCCACCTTTTATGTACATGTTATAAACAAGAAATAAGGGTTTGTAATAGAAGTGCTGGCAGAACTTTATAGCATTTCAAACAGCTCTGCTACTTGGAATGTGAATATTTGTAGAATCTTTACTGTGCAAGAAGCTGCCTAGCAAAAAGTGAGAAACAAATGAGTATTTTATAAAGTAGGGTAAAAGAATTCAGATGGTATGCTCATTTCTTATAACAGACGTATGGACATTTTAAGGAATAGATTATATATGTTATAGCAATTCTGTTAAATTTTTTTAGATATCTTTATAACTCAGATCGCAGATTCTCTGTTCTAAAACAGAATAATTTTGTCCTCTCTGTTTTTTAAGTGGTTTGACTTTGCTTACTTTTCAAAGTTAAAAAAGAAATCAGATCCAAAATTCAGAAACTACTTTTGATTATATTAATGATAAATGAGTCTGTTAGTATAATAATTTTTAAGAGGATAAGGCGTTCTTGAAACTATTACAGTATTTCAAATGCTCTTATTTTGGGTAACCAGTACAGTTCACATCTCATGTGGCCTTTTGATTCAAACTCAGAGATGTTTCTCAAAATTTTCCATGCGCATTACCATGCTCCAGGCCAGCATCTTCTCTCCTGGGACATTTGCCCTGGCATCCTAAATGGCTTCCCTGAAAGCCTTCTTGCTTCTTCCCCTAAATCATTCTTTACATAGCAGCCACACACACACACACACACACACACACACATATGGAATGAATATATATATATATGTGTGTGTGTGTGTGTATATATATATTTAATGAGTCATTACTCCTGTACTCAAAACCCTTAAATGGCTCTCTGTTGCACTTAGAATAAACTCTAGACTATTAAATATTACCTACAGTGCTGTGTAGGATTTAACCACTGCCTATCCTTCTTTCATCATCTAATTCTCTGCTCTTGGGAGCAAGAACTTCATAAACTTTCTTTCAGGTCTTTGGATTTACTGAGCTCTTTCCTTCTTTTCCTGTTCCTTGCCTAAAAGCCTACAGCCCTCACCCACAGGCAGACAGGCATTCTCTCGCGCACGCACGCACGCACGCACGCACGCACACTCACACATACGTCTACCAACCTCTTTATGTTTTTTGATTTCTGCTCATCCCTTAGGTCACCATTTAAATATCATTTACTTACAGAGGGCTCACTGATTTCCCTCCTCTAAATTAGGGCACATCTGTTAGGCTCCTTCCATTCATTTCTCTGTAGCACTTACTACCTCTTGGAAGTATATAGTTCCTTGTGTGATTAATTGTTTACAGTTCTGTAAGCATCTTGTAAGCAGTTACCACATCTGTTTTACTCACTATTGCAAAGCAAAGCCTAACACAGTACCTAGTTTATAGTGGAGTTTCATAAACCCGTGAGAACTAAGCTTTAGGGGGATGCTGGGTTTGCAACATGTGACCGTAGCACTCTTGTGACTGCAGCCTAGGATCCTGTCAAGAATGCCCATATTCATTGGTTGTCTGCCACTGACTTTCACGGAGTGCTCTTTGCCACATTATCTGTGATCTCTTGCATCTCTTGGAATTTGCCACTTGAAATCTATTGTGTCCAGAATGGGATTCATCATGTTTTCTCCCAAGCTGGTTCTAGCATAGGTGATCCCTTCTTTTTGTTTTTGTTTTTGTTTTATTTTTTACTTTCAAGGCATATGGCACCCATGGTCTTTGATGCCAGCCTCTCCCTTTGTCCCTGTAACTGGTCAATTGATGAAAAATACAAACAACATTCATACAGTCAGTCATTCAGGCGTTAGCATGTGCCAGGCTAACTTCTAAGCACTTGACTCCCTTTATACTTATTACTTCTTACCTAAATGCAGCAGATTAAGAAATGATCTCTCTCCCCTCTCCCTTTCTTGCTCGAGTCCATGCAGTACATGCTATATAATCCA
Source organism: Bradypus variegatus (assembly GCA_004027775.1). NCBI lineage: Eukaryota > Metazoa > Chordata > Mammalia > Pilosa > Bradypodidae > Bradypus > Bradypus variegatus. The sequence continues at coordinate 3,348 of PVKY010014722.1, read as the reverse complement.
TGAACCAGGACCCCTGTCTCATTGGGCACCTACTCTCTAGAGAAAAAAAAATATTACTGAGGCAGCCTCTTAATTCTCTGCTGATACTTAACATTCCAACTACAGGGGCCTTCTTGAACTTCCTTGAAAACTCAGTGTGACAATCTTGACTCCAGGACCTTTGCACGTGACATCCCCTCTGCCTTCAACACTTCTGGCTTCCACCCCATCCCCTGCATTCCCATCTCAAATCATCTCCACGCAATTCACTATTAATTTCTCCCAAGAATACTCTTACCCCACCACTTGTGTGGATCATACACACCCACCAATTCCTCACAGAAGCCTTTACTTCCTCTCAGATGCCTTTACTTCCACCCAGACTACATCTGAGCCCCATGCTATCTGTTCTCAACTGCTTTTTATTTCTTCTTTAGGAGGAGAATCATTAGAATATAATTAATGTTGTAAAATTGCTTACTAGCTGCTTTGTCCTGACGAGTTTGGGGTGCAATGGCAGGTGCACATGTGGCCTTGGTAAATATTTGTGGAATAAAAGGGAAAAAAATTGTATTGCCTGTCCCTCATCCGATCTCCTTCATTGGTGTGGAATTATGTTGTGTCAATATAAATTAGGACTTCCTTTTATAAGGGCTTAATTTTTTTTGGCACATAATTTTTATAGCCCATTTTATTTTGTAGTTTCTAGGTGACAGATAAATCATTAACTGATAACACATGACTATCACTCTTGATACGGCAGTATCTTGAGGCTCATTTTGGAAAATACTGAGACAAACATATGCTCGAAAGGAAGCATGAGATAAAGGTTGTCATTAGCAAGGGCTGGTCCTTGATTTAATTAGCTTATTTTAGTGTAAGAAAGTAGTTTGGAATTCTCGTAATTCATTACCTTATTGGAGTTAAATATTGACACATGAGAGAAATAGCTCAAGACTGCACCACAACAGATGAAAAACACATCTTCCTAAAATGTAATTACTTTATATAGGGGAAGACCTCATGGGCATCTGACATTCTAATCAGTTATCTTTCAAGTAGAAAGCTCCTCTTATTGGACTGAAAATACTCCATTCTTCTTTCACTGTTTCCCAGCTTGTGGTCATTCTCAATGAGCATTAACTGGGTTTCTGGTGGAAAAATGGAGATTCCTTGGCCTTTGCAAGACCCTCTGAAACATCTCTGGGATAAGGCATGGTAACCTGCAGTTTAAAAGCTTTTTGTTTTAAAATAATTATGGAATCACAGGAAGTTGCAAAAATAGAACAGAGTTCAGTATACCTTCTCCCATCTTCTGCCAATGGTGATGTTTTATGTAGTTGTGGTAAAATATTGGAACAAGGAATTGACATTGGTAGATACTGTTATCTAGACTACCAGTATTACTCAGTTTTTACCATTTTTTAACCTGCATTCATTTATATGTGTACATATAGCTCTTTACTGTTTTATCTATCTACAGATTCATATATCTAGGACTTTAATTTAAAGAGCAAATATCCCAAGAGTAGCAGTTTCTGTGTGAGCAGACACTGATGAAATATTTTTGCAAGTGTCTTCGAGGTTACAAAAATCCAACTTCCATAGACTTTTTTCATGCAGATATTTGACTTGTTCTTAAATATGATGAATTCCTTCACCATGGGGATGGCTGTATGTAAAAGTAAAAGCTGCTATGGAAATGGAAGTCTTGGCACTTTATAAACTGGTAGGTGATATTTGGGTGGCTCTTTGTTAGCTGTTTGGGAAAGTGAGTAGACTTTTCATACTACATTAAAAAATTATGCAGCTAAGAAGTGTGTTTATTTATCAAGGTAATCAGGCTTGAACAGGATTTTTATGCCAGCAGGGTAGAAGGGACAACTGAATATTTCCATGTACGTTCTGACTGAATCACAGCCCATTTTTATTTCTTACATGAAATATGCACTTGTTAAAATAACTTAATGCATTTCAGAAGATGGTAATGACACTTTTCAGGCAATTAAAATCAACCTGAACAGTATAGCCAGTGATCTAATCCAATGCCTGCCACACACTCGGGCAGGCAGCCTCTATGAATGTAAAGCAGCAGAAAGTTGCTGATTACCAGTCATCATTACTAATTCTGGTGAATTTTCAGAAGGCTCTGGAATACAGATAAGGCACTTCTGTACAAAAATGTGGTGCCTGTGTCAGTACCTACCTCTCCTTGCCCACAAAGCCTTTACATTTGTATATATTAGACATTTTACATGATTTTTTCTCAACTACATTAAGTTGTCTTAAAGTGGCTTCGTTTTATTTTAAGTAAAACCAATCAAAAGCTGCTTGCAGAGGCTGTAAGATTTTGAAATTTGAACCTTGTAGGTCAAAGTTTTCACTTTATTTTGCTCTTATTCCAGTAAATAAAAATTTTCTCATATGCAATGTAACAATATACATGTTTATATTTAGTGATAATTTATTGGATGGTTGTTTTACCAAAATACTAATTGCCTCTATGGAGTGGATTCTGTATAATTTTTAAAAGGAATAAAAGCATCTCAATATATGGATTTTGTTATATCACATGACAAACTGCATATTCTGTGATGATACTTACAAAAGGAGAGAATATTTTCTTATACTGGGAAATTCTAGAATATAGGCATTATTCCTTTTATATTTAAAAGTGCCACAGTTGTCTATTGCTGTAAGTTTTTTTTGCATTATGACTTGCTTGATTAATATCCTTTGTAATTTTTCTAGAAATGACTTATGGGGTTTTCTCCTCAGTCTTGATTTTTTATTCCATTTTTCTAATCTGATTATTTCCTTTTCATCCATTTCCCACCCCTCTTGACCTTCGAACAACCCAGCTTGTGCGTGCGCGCGCGCGCACACACACACACACACACACTAACCCAAGATTAGATTAGGATAGGGTAAAATTCATAATATAAGAAATACACACATGTAACCATTCAAGCAGAAGAGAATAAAACCAAATGATGAGGAATTTTGGATCATATATAGGCCTTAATTTGGCTACATCATTTAAAGTTCGTCAGTTCTTTCCTCCTCCTTTTTTTCTTCTTCCTCTTTCCCTTTTTTCTTTCCCTCAGTTTTAATTCCCTTTTCTTACTTTTCTTGCTTCTGTTAGTCTTATTTTAGGTTTGACTCTTCGGTACTGACCCCTAGTGGATAAGTGCCTTCAACTGTCTCTAATTACGTAGGTTACATACATTTGTTTGCTTTTATGTTTTTTTTGGCAAGGGGATTCTGTAAAATTTACTAAGTTTGATCTTCAGAGAGAACTGACTTCACTAAAAAGTAGAACAAAACATAACACATGCATGAGCCCTGTGTAGACTGATGGCCACAGCA
>PVKY010014721.1:0-10459 GCA_004027775.1 Bradypus variegatus | reverse complement strand
AGGGGGCGAGGTGGGGACGTGGACGGAACACATGGGAATATTGTACTTCTTTTGGAATTGTGCTTTTTGCACCCTATTGTTTGAGATAATTTGATATAATTACATCTTTTTCAAAGCTCTGATAGTAAGTTTTAGAGCGCATGTTAATAAACCAGTTGAAAGGGATTTAAAAACCTACTTTATAGCTCCAAGAGAAGTTAGTGTAGCTATTGTTCTGTTGTATTTACCAAGGGTAATTGAAGTGAACAGTTCATCACCAGGTGGAGAATCTTTTTCCTATTTTTATCATTACTGAGAATAATTTTTTTATTATTAACTTTTTAAATAAAAAAACCATTTCAAACAAAACATATTGGAAGCAATGTAGTTATTTTAGGATATTGGTTTTTCTTATTCCTTTGCTTTGTTTTATTTGAAAATCATTTTTTTTAATTCCAAGTTAATTTGTGCTATGTTAGGAAGATAACGATATTAGATATTTGAATTTTTATCTAAAAAAGCTTGCATGGCCTGGAAATTTTACTTTAATAAGCATTAAAATTTTTGACGGTATGTATACTCTTGGACAGAACATATTAAGCATTTTAATTTAGAGCAGTATTTAAAAAATGAAATAGATTGCCTGACCAAGGCCACACAGAAAACCAAAATTAGCTACATAGTCTGCATTTTAATTCTTCTTCCTGTTCATTTGTAAACATGGAAAGAAAGGAAATCATTTTGGCTTTTCCATTTACCAAAGTCCTATTCAAACATAAAATGAATTATAAGGCAGGAAAATAATTTATTTCACCTGTATAAGAAATCACCGCCGCTGACTACCTCTTTGGCAAGCACAGTACTTGGGAGAATCCCCTGAGTCCTGGAAGTGGTCGCTTGGGCTGGGGAGAGGTGGTACCTGCCTTTGGTGAGGATCGGCAGCCCCCAGCGGGGGGGACGGTGTCCCTTTAACCTCACGATCCACCTGTGCTTCTGGGGTGGATTAGATTAGGGGGCACCTTAGCCTTGGGGCCCCCTGAGCCTTGGGGACTGGCCTTGTCTCGGTCACCTGGCGTTTACAGTCCTTGGTCCCCTCCGAGGTTGGTCGGCTCTCCTGCTGCACACACCGAAACAGCGTGTGTGGAAAAGAGCACCCAGGGCCACGTCCTTCCGCAGGGCAAAGGGCACGGAGTTTTCTCTCTTTTCTCACCTAGCCTTGGCGCTTGTGCGGTCTCGTTTAGGCTAATTCCTCTGTAGTTAGAAGCAAGCCACCAGGGCAGCCCACTTCCGAGGGGAGCTGAATCAGGCTCCACCTTTTGGTAGAGGAGTATCAAAGAAACTCGTGAGGGCATGGTTTTCCCAGTATCTCAGAATATTAAATAGCTCCCTTGTTTGGAGCACACTTCTCTAATAGCCTTAACCGCAGCAAGTGTAAATACAGAGATGACCAAAGAAGCCCATGGTGGAAGATTTTGAAGCTACGTGTCGATTGGCTATTTTGGAATCTAGAGGAAAGGAATTTTGTCTTTGGGCTCATGTTGGCATAAAGTCTAGCACTCAGTGTAAGAGAAGCAAGAGGGAACATGAGGAGAAAAAATACGAGGAAAAGGGACAAGGACAACGAAGGCGTCGCTAAGTTTAGGAGCTCACGGCTGAGAGCTTCTCCAGAGGGTCTTAGCCTGGGGACCCCTGATGGATGTCGGGGCTCTCTGAAAACTGCTCCCACCAACGGCGGTTTCGAGTGTGTGTGCACCCACATACCATCTTCTGCAGAGGCCCCCAGGGAGGCCCTGGAAGGCAGCAGAGAAGGGGAGGGTTGCAGTCCTTGCGAACAACCGTGCCTTTCCCTTGTCCCTGAAGAATCTTCGAGCTAGTGAGGACGTGGCTGTGCCTTACTTTGCTTTGGGCTTAACTGAGGCAGAAGAGCTCCCCATCATGTATGTCATTAAATGCAGTCTTTCCTTTTTAGCACAAGGAGACCGTGGTTCCTTATCTTCTTCGGCTTCTAAAAGGTCTTCCTAAAGTGTACTGGGTAGAAGAAAGCACAGCTCGGAAAGGCAGAGGTAAGGTCAGATCATTTTTTCCCTGGATATGCTCGTTCGAGTTCTGTAAGGATCAGGTGTTTCGTTATACAAACACATCAGCCAGGGTGCTTCTAGCTGGTTCCAGCGCTGGCTGTCAGATAACTGCTCGCCCGCAGCCATTCGGGCTGAGCTTTCTCACTCAATCCCAGAGCCCGTGGGTGACGGCAGGGTAGGGCAGCACTTTTCCAAGGCAGGCCAAGAACTTTGAGACCTTCGAGAACCTTTTCTCCTGTCACCCGCCTGTCCCCGACCAGTCCCTGGTTACCCTTAGACTGACAGGCTTGCTCCTGGAGGGAAGCGCATGGCTGGCTGCTCCGAGGGGAGGGCGAGCTGGGGGCTGGGGACTCAAAAACCACAGCCACTGTGTTTTTGCCACTTTGCCTCTGTCGCTAAGAATCAGTTAAACTTTGTGCCTTTAGAGATATTATAAATTCATGCTTATTTTTTTGTTTGTTTTTCTAGACTTTATATTTTGAAATAAACTCACTCTCGTAGGACAAATGCAGAAACAATACAAAATCCTTACAGAGAACTCCAACATCACCCTACTCAGGGACACAAATCCACCAACTTTTAACATTTTGCCACATTTGCCATATCATTCTATCCATCTGTCTGTCTGTCTCATCTGCCTGCCAATCTATTGGTCTATTTTCTAAACATTTGAGAGTAGATTGCATGTATTGTGCCTCTTGAATGCTTAGTACTTCCATGAATGTTTCCTAAGATCAAGAATGTTCACTTCTGTAACCACTGAAAGTTCAATTATCAAGTTCCAGAAACTTAACGTTGATATAAAGCTTGCAGTCTATATTCCAACTTTGTCAATTTTCCCAATAATGTCCTTTTGGACATTTTCTCCTCCATCATTAGATCCAGTCCAGAATCATGTGTTAGATTTATCTATAATTGTTTCTTTAGTCTCTCCCTTTTCTAAAATTGTGGAAACATACACACAACATAAACTTTCCTGTCTCAGTCACCACCAAACATAGCATTCAGCGGGATTGTCGCATCTGCCATGTGCTAGCCTCGCCACCATCACCCCATACAAACCCTGCACCCATCAGGCAGTACCTCCCCATCCCCCTTACTGCCCCCTGTGCTTTACTTTCTCCGCCTGTGAATTTGCACATTCTAGCTGTTTCATATACGTGAAATCGTACAATACCTGTCCCTTTGGGTCTGATTTATTTCACTGAGCCTCTTGTCTGGAAGGTTCATCTATGTTGTAGCAGGTATCAGAGTTTCATTCCTTTTTAAGGCTGAATAATGTTCCATTGCATGGCTGTGCCGCATTTTGTCTATCCGTTCATCTGTTGATGGACCCTTGGGTGGCTTCCACCTTTTGGCTGTTGTGTATAATACTTCTGTGAACATTGGTGTGCAAGGACCTGTCTGAGTCCCTGCTTTCAGTTCCTTGGGGTACATACCTAGAAGTGGAGTTGCCCGTTCATATGGTAGTTTTGTTTAACTATTGGAGGAACCATCAAACTGGTTTCCACAGCAGCTGCCCCATTTTACATCCCCAACAACAATGTACAAGTTTCCCCTCCTTGTCAGCACTTGTTATTTTCTCATATTTTTAGATAATAGCCATCATAGCGGGTGTGAGATGGTCTCTCATTGTGGGTTTAGTGTGCATTTCCCTAAAGGCTAATGATGTTGAGCATCTTTTCATCTACTTATCAGCCATTTGTTTATCTTCTTTATAGAAATGTCTGTTCAAGTTCTTTGCCCATCTTTTTTTTAATGCAATTTTATTGAGATATATTCACATAACATACAGTCCTTCAAAGTGTGCAATCAGTTGTTTATGGTATCATCATATAGTTATGCATTCATCACCACAATCAATCTTTGAACATTTTCGTTACTCCAGAAGATAAAATAAAAATTAAAATAAAAAAGAACATCCAAAACATTCCATTCCCCTCCTCCCCCCCATTGTTGATTTACTTTTTTTTAATTAAAATTCAGTTCTATTGAAATATATACAATCAGCTGTCCACAGTACCATCATATAGCTGTACATTCATCACCCCAATCTATTTTTGAACATTTTCCTTACATCAGAAAGAATCACAAAAAGAATAAAAAATAAAAGTAAAAAAGAACACCCAAATCACCTCCCCATCCCACTCTATTTTTCATTTAATTTTTGTCCCCATTATTCTACTCATCCATCCATACACTGGATAAAGGGAGTATGATCCACAAGGTTTTCACAATCACACTGTCACCCCTTGTAAGCTACATTGTTATGCAATCGTCTTCGAGTCAAGGCTACTTGGGTTGGAGTTTGGTAGTTTCAGGTATTTACTTCTAGCCATTCCAATACATTAATCCTAAAAGGTGTTATCTATATAGTGCATAAGAATGTCCACCAGAGTGACCTCTCGACTCCATTTGAGATCTCTCAGCCACTGAAGCTTTATTTTGTTTCATGTCACATCTCCCTTTTGGTCAAGAAGATGTTCTCAGTCCCACGATGCTGGGCCCAGATTCATTCTCATCTTTGCCCATCTTTTAATTGGGTTGTTTGTGTTTTTGTTGTTAAAGTATGTTTCCTTTTAACTTATATTTTGTTTTGATCTCCATATATGGTCAGAGGTACAGTTAGATAATCTTTTCTTCCCGCCTGCCCGCCCTCCTTCCTGCCTACCTCCCTCTAGAAGTATTCGCATAGGGCCACCAGGTGCCAGGTGGTGTCTCTGCACCTGTACCGTGGATGGTTTTGTGCACTGACTGCCAGGGGCTCCACAGTCAGTTTGGGAGGCCGCCTACATCTTAGTGCTTACAGCCCGTGAGACTGAAGTTCCTCGTAACCTTCTGTGAGGCCGGAGGCAGGGGCTTGGTGCCTGTAAAGACGACCATGGTCGTATTGTTGGTTGTTCGGCCCCGATGTGACTGTTCTCCTGGGTTCCCCTTGCCCTTTGTCTGGTGGCAAGACATGTCAGGTGACCCCACTGTGCCTGAAACTTTGAGTCCTGTCACCGAAGTCATGTATGCATCGTGGAATTCAGTGGGCTGCGAGTATAAGTGGGGAGAGCTCTGTTTCCAAAAGTCTGTCTAAAACATCTGTGCCCACCACTGTGTTATCTAACTGGAGTAGAACACCAGCAGTTGTTGATACCATTTTCTTTTTTTTAAATTTAAAAACAAATATCACTCCTGTATATGTGGATTCATTTCAGAATTCAAGTTTTACCATTATTTGAAACACTGTTAGAGACATATGTATTTCCAATTATTGGGTAGTATTTTGCTTTCCTTTTTTAGTTAAGGGAGTATTACTTATGCTTTTAAACAAGAGCAGACGTTCTCAAAAATGTCGTCCCTGGACCTGCAGCGTCTGCATCACCTGGGAACTTGTCAGAAATGTGAGTTACCAGGCCCCACGTTCGGTCTGCTGAATCAGATCTACCGAATGAGACCTGCAGAGGGGCGCCGGCCAGCCCTCTGGGCGGTTCTGATGAACACTGAAGCTCAAGAGGGACCAAGAACGACCTCCAGTGGCATTGAGAACTTACAAGCACAGAGTTAGAAGTGGAACAATCTCTGTTGTGTAGTATGAATATGTGTATAAAATAGTGTCTTTACACATCCTCCACTAAATATTCAAAGCTGAACGTTGATTGCGTGTTTAATAGGGGTTGAGCCCGAGCGTCAGTGCATCTGACATTGGAAGTGCCCTTGAAGGCCAGCGTCTTAGCTGTCCGTCTGTCAGGTGCAGTGGTCCCTTCCCAACCTTGAGGTCTGTGTCCTAAGAGGCTCCCTCTAGGGGGCTTAGGAGCAGAACGACCTAAAACCTGATGGGGAATAGGGGCCCTTACAGGATTTTTCTCCTTTGTGAAAATAAAGCAGAAAAGAAAGAAACTGTATAAGCATTGGATTCAGCTTAAAGTCACAGTAATCGGTATTTGACAATTAGTTCCATTTACCATCTCTTATACTCTAACAAGATTGATTTTTCACATTTATTTAGGTAGGGAATGGAAAACATGGAATACGTTACCTGGGGAGGCACTATATTCTCAAATTATTTATTGATGCAAAACATTTTATTTTATTTAAAGAAAGGTGGAGCGTGTGTTCCTCAGCAAACGTGTGGACCCACACGAGCTCCTTGAGAAGCATCCCGAGGAGCATGGCCACTGTCGCTCGGCATTCCCGCGAGAGAGGGAGGTTCTGGGCTGGAAGGCCATTAATGTGGCCGGCGTCTCATTTCTGCTGATCTGATTTGTCCCTCTGTGTCTTCCAGGTGCCCTCCCAGTTGCAGAGAGCTTCAGCTTCTGCCTGGTAACTCTGCTCTCGGACGTGGCTTATAGGGACCCCTCACTTAGAGATGAGGTAGGTAGGCCTGTGTTGACTTATCAACTTGGTGTGCCTTACTGTTAGATCAGAGAGAGTCCCAAAGTGGTGAAAAAAGGGGAAAAAAAATGATGTGTGATTGGATTGCTTATGTTGATTTCTTCCATATTATTAATAGCAGATCTAAGAAATGTTTAATACTTGCTTTTAGTACTTTTCCAGTTACCAAGTGGATTTTTTAATGAGTGTTATTTTATTCAACTTTCCCAGTAGCCCTGTGAGATAGGCAACAAAACACAGGGGCAGCTCATTTTCCTGAATCTGGATTGGAGATTAACGTCATTCATAGAGGAGAATTTTCTAGATAGCTGTAGCTCATATCTTTAAGTGCCCAAACATTTTGGGGTACCTGTCACTGTTTTCAGTATACAGAGGAAGAGGTAGAACTGATTTGTATTACTTGGGGTTGAACAACTTAATTGTCTAAAGCTTCTGATTCTGAATTAATTTTGTGGTATTTACTGGATTTCATTTATAAGTTGTATTTTTTTTTTCTGTTTCCTTTGCTATTATAGATTTTAGAGGCACTTTTGCAGGTTTTGCACATCCTTTTGGGAATGTGCCAGGCCTTGGAGATTCAAGAAAAAGGTAAGGCATTTTTCTTTTCCTCAAATGGTTTTCTGGTTACCCTTTGCCTTGCTTTTCCCCGGTCTTTTCTGTTCCTTTAGTACCTGACGCGTGCCTGATGGATAAGAATCTTCTTGCATTAGATTGCATTGGCTCATGTACTAGGAGCATGACCCTGCTACATAAATGCTGGGCAACCTTGGAAAAGTAGCTTCACCCGTTTGGCCCTCAGTTTCTACCTACAAAATGTCTGGGTAGATTAGTTGACCTCTAAAGGTCATTTTTCCTCTAGCATAAGCTGCTGATAACCTAGGAAGCCCCACATGATAACGTGGCTTAAACGTAGTATTGATTTGGATATGCTGTGAGCCAGATCAGGCTCTCCCACAGAGCGTCCCGTACGTGGTGGAGACCTGGTCTCAGGTGGTGATTGTTAGTGACAGGTTGCAGATACCATCGTCAGCCCTTGGCATTGACCTTGTCGCTTCGGCTGATACTGAGCCTCGAGATTTGTACATGGGTGGGCCATGAAAGGTCAGCGGTTGTTACGGGGCCATCCAGCACAGAGTTCTCTCACCGGTGATGTTCTCGTTCTCCTTTGCCTCCCAGATTACCTTTGCAGATATGCAATCCCGTGCCTGATTGGCATCTCCCGGGCCTTTGGGCGCTACAGCAACACAGAGGAGTCTCTCCTCTCCAAGCTGTTCCCCAAAGTGCCCCCGCACTCCCTCCGGGTCCCGGAGGAGCTCGAAGGCGTCCGGAGGCGGTCCTTCAACGACTTCCGCTCCATCCTCCCCAGCACCCTGCTGACCGTGTGTCAGGATGGCACCCTAAAGAGGAAAACGAGCAGTGTCTCCAGCATCTCCCAGGTGGGGCTGGGCTTCTGGAAAGAGAGCAGAGGGGAAAGACCTGGTTTAGTGCCCCTGCAAGTAAAATCCCACTTCAGAGTTGTGTGACGAAACTTAAGAAACAGAAGGTTCTTGGGGAATTCTCTGTAACACAAAGGCCTACCTTGGCCTTTTTAACCTCCACAGGCCACTTCATTCCCTAGTCACAAGGTGTTTGTTTCAGATGTGTTGGGTGTCAGACTCTGTTCTGAGTGGGACACCGTCAGTGTCCTTGAGGAGTGTATAATTGACGTGTCAGATATGGACAGTGCAGTGACAGAGGAAGCTGTGGCTGTGACGGGCGTCAGGAGGGGTGAGGCTTAGAGCAGGACTTGACGTCCAGATAGCTGACTGGCAGCGAGAGCGTGTTCAAGGGGATCTGACCGAGGCTGACTGACCTTCTCTCTGTTCCAGGTCAGCCCTGAGCGCGGGGTGCCCCCTCCCAGCTCCCCCAGAGGATCCGTCTTCCACTACTTCGAAGGTGGGCGTCTCCTTCCCACCAAGAACGTGGCCTCACCCTGGGATGGAGGCTCGGAGGGGCTCCGTGTGAGACCAAGGCTGCTGTGGGAACTTTTTTTTCATGGGGCTATGCTCCTGAGCTCTTGGAAACATTTATTTTCTATTTTCATTTTAGCTTCTTATCTCTTAATTTAAAAATATTCCGTGCATAGAGAGAAGTGCAGAAAATAACATCAGACCCCAGAGCTGCCCTCTGGGTGTGCTGTGCTGTGCTGCGTGCTGGCCCTTGGGGGGCCTGGCTGGCAGTAGGAGATCTGGCAGTGTCACTTCTCTTGTTTGTTAGGTTTTTTTCCTTTTTCTTTTTTTTTTCTTTTACATTTTCTATTGTGAAATATAACATATACAGAAAAGTGATAACTTTCAAAGTTATGATTTAACAAGTAGCTATGAAGCCAATTTCAAAGTGTGTTATGGGTTACAGTTCCACCATGTCCATTTTTTTCCTTCTAGCTGTTCTAGTACCCTAGAAACCAAAAAAGTATTTCTATGAAGATTCAGTGTTTGTAATCCTTTGTTAAATCCTGTCTTGTCTGTTGCTGCCGCTCTCGTTTGGTCACTTCCTCAGTCTTGAGGGATATCTGGGCCGTGAACACCCTAACTTGTTCATATTGCAAAGGGGTGTCAACGTTATGAGGAAGGAGATGCCTCTGGTTGATGTTCTTGGAGAGGCTGTTGCCTCAGGGTTTTGGGACTTATCTGGTATAGGAGCTCTCTGCAGGATTTAAGTTTTTGAAAAGAGAACTTAGTGAAACTTCTATAGAGTCTCAGACAGGGACCTGGGTATTCTTTGGTATTTTCAGGACTAGTGTTGGTTAGGGCTTGGCTTGCAGTGGGCAGTTGGAATATCTAGTTGGAGCTTGAATGAGAGTAAACTCCAGGAGAGCCTGTCAACTCTATTTGAAATCTCCCAGCCACTGAAACTATTTTATTTCATTTCTCTTCCCCCTTTTGGTCCAGAAGGCTTTTTCAATCCTACAATGCCAGGTCTGGGCTCATCCCTCGGAGTCATATCCTGCATTGCCAGGGAGATTACACCCCTGGGAGTCACATCCCACATAGTGGGGAGAGCAGTGAGTTTACCTGCCGAGTGGGCTTAGAGAGAGAGGCTGCATCTGAGCAACAAAGAGGCTCTCTGGGGGTGTCTGTTAGGCTTAGCCTATGCTTTGCAGTAATAAGCTTCATAAGGGCAAGCCCCAAGATCGAGGGCTCAGCATATCAAACTGTTGGTCCCCAACGCTTGTGAGAATATCAGGAGTTCCCAGGTTCGGAAGTTTAATGTTTCCACATTTCCCCTCAGTCCCTCAAGGTGACTTTGCAAATACTTTTTTATTTTTTTTATTTTTTAATGCAATTTTATTGAGACATAATCACATAACATACAGTCATTCCAAGTGTGCAATCAGGTCACCATATCATCATATAGTTGTGCATTTATCATCACAATCAATCTTTGAATATTTTCATTACTCCAAAAAATAAAGTAAAAATTAAAATTGAAAAGAACATTCAAAATACCCCATTCCCTTCCTCTCCCCATTGTACATTTACTTTTTGTTTTTTTGTTTAAATAAAAGAAAAATATTTTTCATTAATAAATAATTCAAATGACATAATTTTACCATTACAATCAGTTGTCCCTGGGTAGCCTCATACAGCTGTGCATCCAGCACCATGCTTAATTTCTGTTTGATTTTTAGAAACTTTTCTTTGCTCCAGACAAGAAATAAAGTCAAAGATGAAAAAAGAAAAAAAGAAAAGGAAACTCGAATCCTCCCCTATCCCCAACAACCCCTCAATTATTGACTCATAGTGTTGGTATAGTACATTTGTTACTGTCCATGAAAAAATGCTGAAATGCTACTAACTGCAGTATGCAGTCTGGTATAGGTATATATTTCCTCCCTATATACCTCTATTATTAACTTCCAATTGTCATACATTTGTACTGGTTCATGGAAGCAATTTCCAATATTTGCACAGTTAATCATGGACTCTGCCCACCACAGGATTCAGCTTTATACATTCCCATCTTTCGATCTCCAACCTTCC
>PVKY010014720.1:0-10460 GCA_004027775.1 Bradypus variegatus | reverse complement strand
GAGAGAGAGAGGAGAGAGGGAGGGGGAAAGGGAGAGAGGGAGAGAGGGAGAGAGAAACGGATTGGCCCTAAGTGAGTGAGTGAATGGGAGAGGGAGGGAGTTTGTCTGTGAGTAAAGGCTGTGATTAGGAAGGGGAGGGACAGCCCGTTTTCTGACAGGCTGCTTTCCTTCTGCTCCTTGCTCCCTCATACACACCTCTCTTCAAATATCACCATGCTCAGGGGTTCTACTTTCCCTCTAAATTAAATTCCCTTAAATTTTGTTCTACTTTGCTCTGTTTTTTTAACTATTATTTTATTAATTTTATTTTATTGATTTTATTATGTCCCCTTGCTTCATCTTCTTCCTCTTTTTTTGGGGGGGGTGGGCTTGGGGGAGAGGTAGCAACAGGGGTACTCCCAAACAAATGCACTGTCTCAATTAACAGGCATGACTTGATTGAGAAAATATGCCCCCAACTCTCCTCTACCCTAGCTAACCATGGCCCTAAGTGGTGAAACACCCACCAGGTCCTTAAACAGATGACCCAGTGTATCTGGGGGTCCTGGCTGACTGGTTGTGGAGGTCAGAGAAGAGGGGTCTAGAAACCAAAGAAGGTTTTGGCCAATTATTCTGGCCTGAATGCAAGGGAACTGAGATGTTCCTTTCCCCCATTCATTCACATTCAGATATTTGGGGATATCAACACTGGCAGAGGATCAGAGGGGAATGCAATAGAACTTCTGTGTGGGGTCATATAATACACCATACTTCTCCCAACTGCAAAATGTGGCCAGCTATTGAAAGATCCAAATGGCAAGCAGCGTTGTACATGCCAGTGTCCTGGAAGCTGCTCTCCTGAATCCCCTTTAGCATCCCCCTTCTGCCCTGCACTCACTCACCCTTACAAATTGTAGTCTGCCACTGCTGGCCCCGACTTCACAGATACCGTGCAACATTCGTTTGGCCTTTCCCACATCATTTTATTCAAAAGAGTGCACTCCTATACTTGAATAACTAGTCCTCTGGGAGAAGAATCTCTAAAATATATTGCCAAATTATTTTCTCTGACATGTGATAGTTTTTTCAGCTTGCCCCCTACTCTCAGTCCCCACCAGGACATTCATTGGCTCCTCTCCTGCTTCTTTTTCCCCTCAAAGGAACAGCACAGATGAAATCAGCATGGATTTTAGTGTTCATAGAAAAAGAAATATGTGACTTCTTAAACAATGCTTTTCTGAGGCTTCCCCCACCCCGTGCCCCTCATCCTCCCCCTTTTTTTTTCATTTTCTGTCTTATTGCTTTTATCGTGCAGAAATACTTTAAGAGGTCCATCTGTTAAAGCTTTCCTTCCCTCTTGGTTTCTTTCCCACACATAAGCCCTCTCTGTTTCTGTAGATACAGTCAGCTTGTATCTGACACCTAGTGTATTCAGAGCATTTGAGTCAAGCAAAGCAGTTTTGGTGGGAAAAAATTAATAAATATCATCATATTTAATAAATATCATGACTAACAGCATTAGATCTGAGTGCAAGGGGAGGAGGATGAGGAAATTGTGCCATTCAGTCAAAAACCACAGTCAGGTAGCAATGCTTCTCTGAATTGTATCCCCTGCTCCACTTCCCAAACATCTACTTGCAAGACTTTCCCTGTTTTGAGGCATCTATCACCTTTGGGACTTCCGCTCCAGGAACATCAATTACTCTGCTATTATTGTAAAGACTTTATCAATACTGCCTTAAAAAGCCTCATTTTTGAGGGGAGGGGCATTTGCATTATAATTGTTCAATAAAACATTTTTGTAATATAATACTCAGCATCATCTACCTATTTGGAGCCACATACAGAGTACCCAAAGCATTCTGTAGTCCAATTAAGTTTTACAAGAGAGTCTGAAATAGAACTCAGAGTTTAATGACTTGAAACGACTCAATAGTCTTAATAGTAGCATTTAGATAAGTGCAAGTTATCAGTGTTTGGATTCCCTCTGAATGTGAGTCTGTGTGTGTTCCCTGAATTTACTGTTTGCGAATGAAACGCTTAAAAATAGCTTTCTGTTTGGCATATGTACTGGTATATATGTGCTGAGTGGGTTGTATAAACACATAATCTATTTGCATGCTCTAGAACTATTAAAAGCTGAATTAACCTGCCTGAAGAATATAAAAAGGTACAAATCACAACTCCCATGGAAGTGCCAATAAGTTGTAAATTTCCTTCTAAAACTCCTTCGGATTATGAATGTGCAAATCGCTCCTAAGGAAGAGTTAAAAAGCATTACCTTTCCGGTCCCCTCTCTTTCGCCAGCAGATTCTTGTACCATGTGGCCAGAGCTGTCTGAGTTCCTCTTTATAGTATTGGCACTGTGAAGTTTTATACTGTACTACTTATTTGTACACTCACATATCGGTACCACTCAAACAGAGGAGGGCTGGGGCTTTGCTGGGGATTGGTTAGAATCAGCATGACATCAGCGGATGACTGGTTTTTCCAGTGTGAGACATATTTCATAATTCATTATCTAATGGAAAGCCCTCCTTGGCTGCTGTGGTACTACTGATGATGCACTGAACCAGTGAATCCTCTGGCTGTGACTCGACTACCTTTAAGAAAAAAGTGGGAATCATTTAGTGTCCAACTTTCAAATTCTCTTTTTACTACATACACACACACGTCTCATTATATTCAGGTTCCTTTTTAGGTCTTTATATAAAGCATCTGTTACTTCATGAAGTTGCTTCTATTTACACAGTATTTTAATGTTTCTTACAGGGAAGAAAATTCCTAGTACTCTTTACAGAGATTCTGATTGTATTTTTTTTTTAAACAAGAGATTACATTCAGAATGAATTAGGAAAAATATGCACACCCATAGGATGATGGCCACCCCTCCCCTGACTTACACTATCATTTTACATCTTGAAATTGAATGCCTGCTTCATAAATCATTTGGAAATAGTCATTCTTTTGCAAGTGAACTTTGTAAGTGTGTTTGCCAGGTCTTTAGAATCACAGCCCACTAACCAGCAAAGAAAAAAGAAATCTCACAGATCATTCTTCTCTACCAGAACTTCAAGACCCTGATTTCTAAATTGTTACACATATAACGTGAGATTAATGAAAGGAAGTGAATATTCCTTGAAGTAGGGATAAAGTTGGGCAGTTTTTGTTTTGTTTTTTGGGGGGTTTGGAGGGGATGTTGGCAAGCCTGGGGAATAACCTGGGAGGAAGGAATCCTCAGATAAGAATGGTGGAGAAGAATTGTTTGAAGGAGTATAGCTGAAGCATAAGCTGGTTTCTCATGACAAGTTGGATAAAATGTGCAAAATTGGGAGCTAATGAAAGCCATATGACCAGATATGTTGTTTTGTATGCAGGATTTAACATGCATAAAATAAACTTTTCACTGTGCCCACAAGCAAAATATAGAGGCTCTGGCCTCCTGATGTGTAACTTAAGCAGGTTCTGTTAGGACACCAGAAGTTTTCTGTCTAAGAGGGTCTCTCTTGGCTAAAGACACAAAAAAATGTGTATGCAGAATTGTATGGGGGAAGGGGTAGCAGGTAAGCAGGAGAACTCCAAGAGCTGGATATGGAGAAATGAAGTGGGAAATAAAATCATTAGGTTGTAGAGGAACAGAGAGAATTTGAGAGGAAAAGGTAGAAATAGGATCAGTAGTGGTGAACTCCAAAGCTGCCCATATTTTAGAACAGGAGGAACTAAAACCTTTTGTAGGAAGGCACTCCCACTCTCTTTTGGATGGAGGACAAGGACCTGGAGAGCCAGGGAATAGGGTGCAGCTTAGCTCACCCCTCCCCCACTCGGGAGCCCTGGTGTTATGAAATCATCATGGTATTCAGTTATGATTTGGGGGCACAAAAAAAACCTGGATCAGACCCCAGTTCCAGTGCTCAGGAACTGTATAACTCCAGACCTCAGTATTCTCATCTATAAAGTGGGAGCAATAATACTAAACTGCAGGTTCAAGGGCAATGCTCAAAAGAGAAGCGTTTCCGAGATGCTTGATGGGTCTTTTTTTGACATTTGTGTCACGGGAATCTGCAATGCCCTCACTAGAAGAGCCCCCTATATGTCTGTCTCTGGAACCACATTGGCCACGTGATAGCCACAGAAGTGCCCACCTGCTCTGCCAGTCCCGGCCACCAGTTCTGATACAATTCCCTTCTGAATCTCCAACCTCAGAGCTGAACCGCAATGGAAATGACTTCTTCCCCTAGGGAACGGCAGAGGAAGCAAACAGGTTAAATTAACTTCTGTGGATCCTTCTGGATTGGGGATTATTTTTTTCCCTTCCGATCTCAAGGGCCCAGGGCATAAGCTGGTGAGCCCTGCGCACCACAGGGATCTTCTTTTCCTTCCTCGCTTGGGTTTCTCTTTCACTTCCTGCCCCCTCCCCCAGCAGCGTCCCCGCACCCCTCTCGTCCCGAGCTTCCGAGCCCTGCTACTGTACCTTGAGCAGCACCTGCTGGTGGCGTCCAGGGATCACGCCGGAACGCGGCCGCTGCTCCGCGCACTCTCCGGACGCCTGGAGTTAGGGCCAAGCCGTGCACAGCGGCAGCCTCTGTTTTTACCCGGAACACCAGCAAGGGCAACTTCTTTTAAGAGCAGCTCTTGATTTTTCCCCCCATTTGGCAGCTAAAGAATTCAGGGAGAGAGAGAGAAAAAAAAGTCCCCGTTCAGTGAGTGCAGCTGGGAATCTCTGAACCCAGCCCTGGGTGCCAAGGGGACTGAAACCCTAGCAAATGTCAGGGACCGGGACCTCCAGTTTGGCGGGCGGGAGGGATCCACCGCGGGCAGAGGCGAGCCAAGGAACCTTCACACACCAGCACACTGTCTCTTTGCTAATTGTGGATTTCGATCCTACCAGCTACTGTACTAGCAAAGTGGCCCGCTGCCACCGCGTCATTCTCCTAGTGGAGGCTGCTTGATTTACTGGCGATTTCACAAAGCTCGGAACTACACGCTGGAGCATTTGCATGTCCCTATTCTCTCTTAAGGAGCAGCCTTTAGAGAACCCGGTGGAGCAGCTTGCTGCGCGAATGAGCCGGGGAGGGAAACTGGGGTACCTTATTTTACTGTAATTGCAAAAGGCACGACGTGCCAGAGATTTATATTTAGAAGTTGTATGTTTCTACTTTTATGTAAATGGAGCAATTAGGGCCTGTCTTGCTGCTAACTCCAATGCTTGTGCATTGCTGGGGAGTTGGTGTTTTCAATCACAATTCAATTAGTGAGATGGTCAAAAAACAAGGTTCGTTTAAGGATAAGCACTCCCTGGTGTGGATGGGGGAAAGGCCAGTGTTCCTGTGCCTCCCTGTGGCTGATGGAGATGTCTACCTTAGGGAACCAGATAACCCCATAGTGATGTCTACCCATGACGCAAATGGCCTTGTACACAGTTGGCATAGGTCAAGACGCACAGATGCTTATTTCCCTTCTCTAGCAAAAGGTCTGCCCTTCAGCTTTCATCCACTCTATTAATTGGTCTCTCTTTCGTCTGTATTCCTGTAACAAGAAGTGAGGCCTAGAAAGGGGACCCATTTCCATGTGTCTGTTATTTTAGCTGCTGCTCACGCATTGCTGTTATTCAGTCAAAAATAAAAGCCAGGAGACGTGAACATTGCAAGTAGGTGACTGGGAAGATGTCATCTGATTCAGCTGAAATGGCACAGGCTCGGCCCTCAGAGGCACGGACCCGGCTGCTGACGAGTCAGGGTGTTTTAGCTTCTTCCTATGAAAAATCTGTTTCCAAAAAAGCATGATTTCTGGTTCATCTTGTCTGGGAAAGTGAACATAAAACGTGACTGCAGAGAGAAATCAAAAGGACGCAAGGTGTTCTCAGCAGCTGACGTGTTATTCTAGGCTCGAGGCGGGAAAACCTTCCATCGTGGGTGAGCGGGTGACTCCCTAGAGAGGCAGCTCCAAATCAAGAAAATGTGGCCACGGTCCAAGGTGATATTTGCAGCAGGGAGTCTGCGAGGAAGGGTCCCATCAGGTGGTTTAGATGGAGTACGGGGTTGGCAGCCTACCTGTTTCCTGGACAGCCACAGCCTGCAAACCGTTTGGGCTGAGTGTTAGGTAGAACGATGTTGGACCAAGGCAGACCAGCATTTCACATTCAAAACTGAACTGTTTTTTAAGATAAACCAGTGAATGAATAGTTCCAAACAGAGAGGCAGAAAGAAATACTAAAATTCCTCTAAAGTTCATTTGAAAACAACGGGGTCAAAATACTTAATTCAAAATTCTATTCCGACGTTTCACGTCTCTGTTTGAGTTCTGTTTTCAGAGTCTTTGGAAATGCCATTTGTCGGAACCACAGGAACCCAGACACTACAACTAAAATAATTTGCGGGGGGGGGGGGGAATCCAGGAAGTAACCTGCCGTTCTTCAATCTAAAGCAGTGGTTCTCAACCGGAGGGCGACATTGGGCAATCCAGAGACATTTTTTATTATCACAACTTGCAGAGGGCAGGAGGGCACTAGTGGCGTCCAATGGGCAGAGGACAGGGATGCTACAATGTGCAATCAGTCACCTGCAACAAAGAATGATGCAGCCCAAAATGTCAATTGAGAAATCCCAATTCAGGGTTATAATTGTAAAATTTTACCTAACTCCCTTTCCATCTATACTCCAAGAGGCCTTGACAACCAAGAAAAAATGTTACAACTATGCGAAATATTAATAATTCCCAATTAATGGAGACTGACAAAACTCTGCCACTACCAGGCCCAGTAAGAGTCCTCTCTGGCGACAGCATTGTTGTTCCAACAACAATATGATCTTTCCAGCATGGCCTCAGCGCATGTCCAGCTTGATTTTGTTGTAACCCAAAGCAGGATCTTGGTGAGCAGCAACAAAATGAGGTGAGCTGGCTCATACCCAAGTTGTTAGGTGGTGGCAGCAAATGCATAAAAAAAGAACAAATGAATGAGTAATTGAGTTGTTCATATGAACAATCAAGGCTCAGATAAATCCATGCAATGGAGAATTCCCTGAAGTAAAATTCACAAAGTGTAATTACCACGCCTTTGTCTCAGAGCAAGCAAATATGATGAGGCTTCATTTTATTTGTTCGATACCTTAGGGGAATGATATCGATATCCCCAGCAATGCACAATCAATACCCAAAGAGATTAAACAGGGTGCTTTGCTAAATCCTAATGCTTGTTCCAAGCAAGATTATGTTCTCCAAACAATTTTTAAAAGTTCGAGGTATGGTTTTTAAAGGAAGATCACGCCCCTTCAAGTTTTGCTCTCTTGTGAGGACTGGGGAAACTATCGTCATCAACAAATGTTGGTGGAACCTGCATAAGGGAATTAGCCTGGGTCAAATTAGCTTAGATGTGAAATGCTGTTCTCTGGGCGACGAGGGCTGGCTCTTCTCTGGTTCACATAACGCCTTGAGAAGAGGGTAGGTGACAGATCATTTTAAGCTAAAGAGCTGTGAAGGGAATGTCTTAAACACTCAGATGCCATCTCATCGCCTCCAAGATGTGAATCACAATCTCCTCAGGTAAATGGTCATTTCAGAACCAAAGGCCTCAATCAACTTCCAGTGATTCAGAAACGCCTGGATTCCTTCCCAAGAAGTAACCATTTGTTACTTCAACCATCTCAATATTCAAGGAAACAATCATTTACAGACTCTATAGCAAAAAAGTATATTAGAAAGAAAACAAACACTAACGCAGACTCAAACTGAATGAATACACCCTCAAAGTTCTTCCCAATCAGCATATATTTCTGCATTGCTTATTGTAACTCAATTCTAACCCAATCAGGAAACATCTGCTGCAGAGGTCAATCTTCCTATTTCCCCAGATTATTAAAAAATACACAAGGACGTACAACAGACTGCCATAATCGTTTTTCTCACCTGGATCCCCTGGGGTAATAATTTCCATGTTGCTGACTTGAGGACATAGAGATTTAGCTTATAGATTCCACTGGATTGATAAGAGAGTTGAAATCTGGATTCTCATCCAGTTTTTCCTATCCACAATGCTACTTCTGCAACCTATTTGCAAACTGTAGCTTCAGAGGGGAAAAGACACAGAAAAGCTGCGGACAGTCCTGGGTGAATTATTATTATTTTTTTAATCAGTGAATTGCTTCCTCCCTCATCTACTGATAGAAAGAGTGCAAAGGTCCTGCCTCCTGTCAGAGGGCCTCTGCGGCCCATGCAGTACCACATACTGCCTGTGTGTCCAATCACGTACACGCAGCAGACTCATGGCAGCGGCTCAGCCCAGTTGGTCAATATTTCCAGGTGCCCGCTCTAATTTTAGGAAGGTCAAGTTTGCAAAGGTGAAATAACAAGCAGGGTTTCTGTTAGTCTTTATCAGCTTGGAAAAGCAAACTATCATTAAACACAATATCCCTTTGGAGTTGAACCAGAATCACTGAATTCTACAACCAGCCACAGATTTTCAAAAAATACTTTTGGTCACAGTCATTTTCTTAAGATTCATTGAGTTTCTCTTACAAAATGGGAAATACTGCTGAACGAAGGAAGTGCTGTTGTATTAGAAGAGAAAAAAGCCTGGGAACAACTCTCTCCCCCATAGGCCAGGAGTTAATGAACAGGGCAGATGGTCAATAATGTAATTTGGGGCCAACCCCGACATCATTTGACTATGAAATGAGAATATTTAAAATGGTGCTCCCTGTAGAAAAGAGCTCACCCGGTAAGTTCCCCTAGATTTCAAGGAGCTTTTGTTTTATGAGATGCTGTTAGCTTCACGTTAGTCACAGGGAGAAAAAAAAATGCCCACATACACACGCACGGCTAAATGTAGTCAGTTTGCTCAGCTGCTGCTGACGTCGCTGCTGCCCACTAGGAGTTAGTTACTGTAATAATCCCCCTTTTATTAATCATAGGCTGGAGGAAGCAGAAAGTGGGTGACATCATTAGGCAAAGGACTGGTTAACTCATGCTCCAATTTACTCAGCTTTATTATAACATTTCTCAAGTGTCATATGAAAGTGAATACTGTTTCACACTTTCCCCCTCTGAGTGATCTTCCCTAAACTTCAATTCAGACACTGATAGAAAAACCTAACTTTTCACATGGAGGCATGGAAAGGCCAAATCTCAAGAAGGATCCTTGTCCCAGGAAGGGATGTCCTCCTTGGAAGAGCTGCTCCCCAGAAGTGAAAGGCTGGCAGTCTCCAGAACCAAAGCATTTAGAATGACTCGGTTTACTCTGCTCCTGGGGTCATCTGATGGGAGGGGCAACCCATTGTGTTGAGGACCCCAGTGATCCTGGTGGGCAGGGCCACACCTGGCCTCCTGGTGGCCAAGGGTGCAGGCTCTGCACCAATCTGGAGAGGTGGTGAGGGTCTTGGAGCTAGACTGCCTGGGTTCGAATCCAGGGTTCACCTTTTTTGAGCGGGCAGATGCTGGGAAAATTACTTCACCTACCAGTATCTCATTTCCCCCAACTATTAATGCTATTCCCCGACTAGTTGATGCTGATAATAATAGCCCTTTCTTCCTAGGATTATTGTGGGGATTAGGTGACCTAACACATGCAAAGCCTTTAGAATGTGCCTGGTACAAAGCAAGTGTTACTTAACTAATATTATTTCTCTTCTCCCTACAAAGCTTTGCTGGCTCAACTGAACTTTCTGTGTGCTGCTCTGCATGACACTAGAGAGACAGGCAAATCTGTGAGAAGAAATCAAGATAGACTGGTGCTGGGGAGACCCAAATACACACTTTGGCTTGCAAGTGACAAGTCATTCCACCTCTCTCTGTGCCCCAGGTTCCCCGTCTATTACTATTTATCAGATAAGGTGCTTTGGAAAACTAAAAAAGGCAAGTGACTAAAACCAAAAGAAGATATGGCTCCAAGGCTACTGTTATTTCATTAAAACATTTGAATAGACAAAGTGGTCAGACTGTTCAGTGTCATATATATATATACACATACACACACACACATACATATATTTCAGAAAGGAGTGTCTCCATAATGTTGTACACATCAAGAAAAAAAAAGTGTTTTACAACAGGCTGAGCTTTGCTTCATCCTCTGAAGCTAGCATCTTGGGGCCCTTGCTACAGCAGTTTTTATAGGTGTCTGCACTCATCCCCTGCCTTGCAGTTCCATCCTGAGGGTGTTTTAGGGAGTCACAATAAAGCTTACTTAGGCGTGTGTGAGAGAGCGAATGAGATAGACCGAAAGAGAAGGCTGGGACTCTGTAATATTTAGATAATGATGAAACTGACTCTGCTGAGGCAGAGTACGGTAATTATAGAGGATACTTTATTACTTTGGTTCACCTTTGCTCAGTATTGAGTTTTAAGCATTCTGCCAGGTGAGAGGTTAGGCTTCCAAAAGGGATTGGCTGGTGCAGGAAAGAACTGCCAGACCAGGTTACACGGAAATAAAATAGGAACACAATATATAGCAACTTCAGGACCTCCAAATTAAAAGCTTCCTTTAGACA
>PVKY010014719.1:0-10461 GCA_004027775.1 Bradypus variegatus | reverse complement strand
GAAACACTTCATTCCCCATCCTTCTGCTCCTTCCGAACTCCAATCACACTGCATTGCAATCATTGGTTTATGTCTTCTCCCTAGGCAGTAAGTCCTCAGGGACATGGATGGCCATTTTTATTTTTTATTTCTGTGCCCCAGGACCCAGCCTGACATACATTCTTTAGGTATTCAATAGACAGTGGATGAATGAGCCATCCAAGAGCCGGAAGTTTTGAAGAAAATGTTTTTGTTTCTTTACCTAGAAGAAAAATATGTTCTCTCTGCTTTCTCCACCTCTTTAAACAAGTCTTGTCCGAATTTTCTGAACTTCAAATGACTTCAAATGTTAGTTGGGAACTGGATGGTTCAAGCTAGTATGGATGTCTCCATCAGGAATTTCCCTGCCACATTCCACAGACATCTCTGCTTATGCATGAAGTCAAAGGGTAGATGTCTGAGCAGAGTTTATTCCTTCTGCAGGTGGAAACCAAGCGTTTATGCAGCTAATCAGTTCTTCAGCTTGTTTGAAATTTACGTGCTATAAAATTGATATGCAAATAGGCACTAGCCAGATGGAATGAAAATCAAGCAACAGGTCTAAGGGAAGCAGAGAATGGAGCTAAAGATACAATCCTCTGCCTCCCTCATTGCTTTGCATTGATCTTGTTGTGAAAACCAATTTTTCAGGGAAGTCCTAATTCATTTGTGATAATTAAAAATCGGGTGACCTCCTCAAATTCACAGATTATTTACCCTCCCATAACCTCAGATTCCTCTTCAATTAAACGGGAGAGTAATTCTGCCTTTATAGGGATGTGGCACGGCAATATCCTCACATGATAAGTACATATTTGGATATGTTTTCCCTTGGGCAGACCCAGCCTTGAGCAACATCTACTCTTAATCGCAGAATAATCCGAGAAACATTTCATTAGTACTGTGGGAAGCTGGGTCAGTACTGGCCCATGAAAAGGACCACTGCTACTTCACCTGTGTTCCTGTTTCTTACTCCACAAGGCTACTTACATTCTGTCTGTTAAAATAAAGATGTCCCAGAGTAAAGATATAGCCACCTTTTTGGTGGCTCCGCTCCTGGCCCACGTGGGCTGTCTCCAAATGTAAGGTTGTGGCAAATCTGCAAATCAGTTTCTATTATGCTTTATACTATCATGAAAACAGTTGTGTTATGTTCACAGAGCTAAGAAATTCTGAGAAAACTGAGTTTGAAACAATTAGGGTTGGTGGACAGAGGGAAAAAAAATAAGAGAGAGAGAAGTGTATTCCCCTTTCAAGTGAAAGGGGATTATCATGTTTGGGAAACACAGGGCTTCGTAAGGCTAAAAAGTTCAATGTACCGGTCGGGATCCAATCAGGAAAAAAAAGGGGGGGACACTCAAATTAGGGTAATCTGAAGGCAGTTTAATAAAGACACTCTTGACCAAGGTATGGAAAGGATGTTGTGAAACCTTAAGGGGTATCACAGTACCCAGGGGTTAGTTACAAGGGGGAAATGGTTGGAACTTTTACTGGGGCCTGGAGTCAGAGGAGGCCAGGTGAAGAGGGAAAGAGCAAGGCAAATATCTCCCAACTCCACTCTCCTGCCTCCCTCCAGTGTTCTCTTAGCAATCACCATTTTCTTAGCCTAACTAGAAGCCAGGAACATGGGGACCTATTGCTTTAGTCTAATTCCAGTCTCCCAGAATTAGAACAAGGTGGAGGAGGGTGGAGAGGACATTGGGGGATGCAAATAGAAGAGACTTAGCCAAATTGCTTTCTGGAGGGACCTCACATTCTTTAATATACTCATGTGCATCAGATGCCCCAAGAGCTATTTCTACTAGCAGCAGATACCAAACTGATGTGGTCGCAGACACCATTACTGAGCATCTCAAAGAGCAAGTTTTGAGAAAGCCTGCTGAGGTGGCACATTTGAGGATTTGATATATGGTCCTAAGGAGTGGCAAAGGCCCATTGTGACATAGGAAGCATTTTATTTCCATATCCACTGTCCCACACCACATCTGTGGGTTGGGGCTGGGCTGTCATATTTTCCTCACTTTCCAGGTAAGACAGAGAACCATAATATGGCTCATCCTAATTCATAAAAACTCAGCGAATACTTCCCTGGACTCCATTCCATGAATGCAAAGATAGAGTCCCCGAGTGTAGGTCTACCCCAGCCTGCCTTTTACGGAGCAAATTCACAAAAATAATGATCTCTTTGCAGAACTGTTTGTGAGAAACTTATCAGTTTTTAGGCTCAGATTTTTTAAGATCACTCCAGGTTCTCACACAGCATGTCCATCCATAAACAAACATTTTGAACCCCTGCCCTATATAAGATTCTGTGCTCAAAACTGGGGAGATTGAGGGGACAGGGAGTGCTAAAGCTAGGGTTGGAGTGAATAAAACCACAGGTAAAATCTTGTCCTGCCCTCAGGGGATTTAAAATCTAATAGGGAACCAACCCAAATGCTCATCAACAGGATAATGGAAAACAAGCCACGTGCATCTCTACAACGGAAAGCTAGACAAGGAACAAACTACTGATGCATGCGACAACTTGGGTGACTCTCAAAAATATACCTATCAAGTGAAAGAAACTACAAACACCATACATACTGTATGATCCAGTTTATATGAAGTTCAAGACCAGGTAAATTAATCTACATTGGTAGAAATCATAATATTGGTTACCTCTTCATGGGATGATTGACTAAGAAGAAACTCCTGGGATAGTGGAAATGTTCTAATTCTTGAATTAAGTTTTGGTTACATGGGTACAAAAATCTGCAAAATATGTATTAACTGATATCCTTAAGATTGGTGCAACGTACATTTATAAATTATACCCCAATTTTAAGCAATCTAATCGGTATGTTACAGTGAGACATGTATAATCATTTCTAGGCTGTCCTCCCAACAGTTTTCTCCTCCGCATGCCGCTCTGAGAGCTTTCACATACATGTTTAGGGAGAACAAACTACATAGTTGTAAAGAGCGTGGACTTTGCCGAGCACCAGAGCTGAGTTCAAATCCCAGCTCTACCCTTTCCTATAGGAATGACAAGCCATGTAACCTCTCAGAGCCTGAGTTTTCACGTCTGTAAGATCTACCCTCCAACCAGAGTCTTGTGAGAATTCAATGAGAAAAGGCATAAAAGAACTTAGCAGACCTTCTGGCACGTTGCAAGTGTCCAGTAAATAGGGTTCTTATTCTCCTCTGCTCCACTTCTCCTGGAGTGAGATAAATTCACAGAATCAGAGAGAGAGAGATGGAGAAAGACGGATGGGGGTGAGCAGAGGGTATGGTTAGTTCTAGTAACTTGCTCTTTCCTTCGGCCTTCCCAGAAGTCTCCTGCAGGCCAAAATCGAGGCTGACTGCAGTTGAGGATGAGGCTGACTGGGCGTGGCGGGAGGACACCTGACTGCCTGGCCCCCATCTGCCTGGCCCCAGGGCTCTCTGCACAGTGCAGGGCTTTGGCCAGCACCCCAACCTGCACAGGGGGCCGTGGGGCTCTGGTGGCTTCATTAGCAGCTCCCTCGCCCGCAACCCTCGAGATTCTGACCCAAGCTCTGTGCAGAGCCAGTGTGCCTGGAGGCAAGAGGTGAGGCCCCCACGGCTGAGCCCCACCCGCTGATTCCATAATAGGGTATTGCTCTCCTCCAGGAGAGTCGCCCGCCCAGCCTGCATGGCACCAGCCACTACAGACAGGCCTCTGCAAATGGCACATCCATCAGCCACCAATCTGACATTAGCAAGCGATTACAATGCAGTCCCAGTGTTATATCCGCTCGGGGATATTGGGGTTACTGTTTCAAGCAGAAAAAGGGAGAAAGGGAAACAAACAAACAAAAAACCCCAATCTGATCAGTCCAGAATGTGCTTCTACGGTTCAGTCAGATGAGGCTGAGGCTAGATGGTGAAGCCAAGTGAGCACTGGACTCAGAGTCAAGAAAGGAGGGTGGGCTTGTGACTAGACATCTGCCTGGCCTGGAGCCCATCGCTTTTCCTCTCTGAGCCTTCCTACCTCTTCTCTCGGCTGCACACTAGAATCTGCTGAGGAGCTTTTAAAATTCCCGATACCTTGGCCACCCTCCAAACCAGTTATATCAGAATTTCCGGGAGTTTCCATAATCATTTCTAAAACTCTCCAGGAGCTTCCGTCGTAAACTCCGAGAAATCATTGATCTCTAACGCAGCCATCTGTGCCTCCGATGTGCATGCAGATCACCCATGGATCTTAAAATGCAGATTCTGACTCAGTGGATCCGAGATTCTGCTTTCTAGCAAGCAACCAGGTGATACAGCTGCTACAGACAACACTTTGAGTAACAAGACTCTAAGGTAGTTTCTTTCAAACATTTAAAAAAACCTAAGGCAGTGCTTTAATGAAACTTTCTGGAATGATGGAAATGATCTATAACTGTGCTGTTGAATGCGGTGGAAAGCATTACTGCATTCTTCCTTTGAGGAAATGGAGCTGAGCTATTAAGATGATACAGGTAGAAACTGCTATGGCTATGATATCACCCAGTGTTAACTAATTCCTAAACCCATGCTCTGTCCTCGACATGTTGATTCCTCGAAGATGCTAAGGGGGTTCCATTCGCCAGTTTCAGTATTTTACAACCCTAATGGAAATCACTTGTATGCCTGTGCTGGGGACACATAAGGCTTTCACTTGGCTGGAATTATATCAACCTCATGTAGCAACTTTGTTATCTCATGCTGATTAGAACCTCTGTTTGGCAGCAACCTCTGCTCTAGATTCATTAGAAACAGAGAAACTAATTGCTTTAATTTTTTGTTTATTTGGCACCATTTCAAAACCCAACTACCTGGGGGAAGAGTAAACAAATGGATCCTTGGTGGTACATTTACCACATCCTGCCTGGAATTATAATGGTATGTACACTGCCCTCAGTTGTCCCACAGAAAGCTCACTCAGCTTTTCTATGTAGCCTTCAATGCCATTGACGTGTTCCTGGGTAATCTAATCCACTCCAGTGACTTTCCGTATCACACACATGCTAATTATGGCCAAGACAGTATTTCCTTCCCTAACCTCCATATCCAGCTGCCTGCAAGACTTCATCTAAGTTTCCCACAACCCCTTCCTACTTAACATGTCAAAACCAAGTCCATCCTCTCCTCTTCCAATTTTGTTTCTCCTCTTGAATCCGCCGTCTCAGTGAATGGGACTAACAGCCACACAAAACCACCCGAGCCAAAAACCTAGCAGTTCTTGACTTTTCAGTTTCCTTCACTGTCTCCAAGCCTGCCCTCAGCTAGCCACCCACCAAGCTTATCTTTTAGGATTAGGATCAGAAGCATACAACAGAGAACTTAAGATGTTTAAATATTTCTTACATAATAGAAGTCCAGAGGTAGGAAGTCTAAGTTTGGTAATAGTGGAATAATGGTCATCAGGGATTCAAGCTCCTTCTTTCTGACTCACCTTATAGCTTGCAATTTCCATGCTGTCAACTCACAGCCCAAGGTGGCTGCCAGCGTGCCACCATCACAGCCGTGTTGCAGGTCAGAAGAAGGAAATAGGCAACAGAGCGGGGTGAGAGGGAGAATACCAGCTAATTCAGCTTCTTTCAAAGCCTTTCCAAAAGTTTAGCATTATACTCCTTCTAATTCTCATTGACAATAACTTAGTGCCATGGGAGACTAGTAAATATGGTTTTTTAGTGGAGTGATCATGCTACTAAGGCAGAAGGGACGAATGGATCTTCAGAGGCAATTAGCTGTTTCTGCCATCCCAAGGATTGTTGCTTCTACCTGCTCCAGGTTGGCATGTCATTCTGCTCCTCTACATCTCACTGTCTGTGCTTTAGTGAGGGCCCCACCCCAGAGAAATAGCAACTTCAATGGCAGCAAGCATAATTGTTCAGAGTAAGGAAAACATTTTTTATCCAACTTGGACTGGCTTTTTCCAATTTGCTTTCCACAACTGAAAAAGCTCTTAGTTCAGAAGGAACAATGATGTAAGAAGGATTAATGTTTCCACCTGCCCCTCAATTTAATAGCAAGAGATTCAGCATGTCAGACAGGAAAGAGGGCTAGGAAGGAAAACAAGCATTATGATAAATAATTGATGTTAATAACAACAACGAAGACAAACAATGGTGATAAATGAAATGGCAGAACAAAGGAAATTGTTCTACTGTAATACCTTGATTTCAAGCAGGTTGACTCAATAATCACCCAACTCAGTTTCATCAGCCTCTTGGCTGTCCGTCCGCAGTATTTACTGCCAGTGTGTGTCTAAATAAAACAAGTTGGCTTCCCATCCATCCTCTAGCTCACTGTGGCTATCAACTAGTCATATCTGGATGAGACAAAAATGGAACATTACGATGAGTTAATGCCCCTCCTCCATCTCTGTATCACTATAGAAACCCCCTCAACTTTCTGTATCCCCAGTATCTAGCCCCCTGTCTGGCCTGTAGTATCCTAAGAAATTATCATGGCACTAAATGAAATTAAACACAAAGAACCAATTTGGTGGATTATCAATTTTTAGTTATCCACATAGGAAAATGAATAGTCACACAGGTCACAGATTTCAACCTGTCACCCTGTGAGCCTGCACTGCCCTTGTCCAAGCAGATTTGATGAAGCACAGCATCAGCTCAAACAGCTTCTTTGGTTCTGGCCGAAACACATATACTCATACACTTGCCAGCTGTGAGGCTTAGACCAACCTATCTAACCTGCCATTTCCTAATTAGCTAAAGAAGAAGAAAAATATGGGACTGAGTCATTTTGGGTTGATTAAATAAAATAATCTATCTAAGTGGCCAAATCCACAAGGAAGGTTCGTACCCTCCCTCTAATACACACACACACACACACTTCTTCCAAGTGGCATTTAAAATATTTTAGTCATTAAAGGAAATGAAGCCAACCATAATTGCTATGAGAGCATTAGCTACTGTTTATTAAGAAAATCACATGCCTTATGTGACTAAAACTTCACAACAAACCTGAGAGGCAGGACATTACCCTGAGAGAAAGGGACTCAATGTCACCAAGATGACAAGTAATAGAGTAAAGATTTAAACCGATGTCTACCTTATTGGAAAAACTCAAGAACAGCAAACGAGCATGAGAATTGGGGGAAGACTGGAGGAGAACATTTTCAGTTCTCTTTCCAATTCACATCCCAATTCTAGAATCCAACTTTTGTGACAAGGAACTATATTTTAATTGTGGGCTGTGTGTGTGTGTTTCCTCTCAATCTGAAGAAAAATAGAATCAGAAAGAAACACACACCTTTCCACAGAGCAGAGTATAATTAAAGCTGGCGGCCATGGAGAAGTGGGCACAGTGAAGTCTGACATCACAGAGAGAGTTGGACTCAGGAATCATGGCACTTCCACTGCAACACCAGATCTGTGCATTCCAGTTAACAATGCATACATTATTTAATGTCACTAAATCTTGGTGTTTTCATCCCCAAAGTGGAGATAACTCCAGTTCACTGGGTGTTTATAATAATTTTTAAAGAACATTTATAAACAGCTCCTACCATATTTAGTCATTCGACAGATATTTAATGATGCTTCAGACACTGTGTTAGTTACTCGTGAGAACAAGACACACAGAACTTTAACCTCACAGAGCTTTCAGAGGAAATAAACATACTCAAATAATAATAATAATATGCAATAAAACACATGACACAGAGTAAGAACTCAACAAATATTTGTTTTTTCCTCCATTTTACGTTCCCTTAGAGTCCCACCAAGAGGTAGTGGTGGGGGATTTTCTTCAAGATCTCCCATTAGTCCTGGGATAGTGTTGATTTTGATATTAAAAATATATTCTTAATCTTATTTCCTGACTAATTCCACAAAAATTTGAGCATTAACCATTCTGCATAATACAGATACTCTATTTTAAATAGAATATCATATTTATCTTTCAATTAATTAATAAGATTTGACATTAGAGTCATTATTCATAATGAATCTTAGGAACTTGGGTCCACTGAGTAAGAATGGGCCTATTCATCCTTGCTTTAAAGATGTGCCCATATTCACCCCAGACCTTGGTTCCTGGAAGATCGTGGGAACGAGAGTAAAAACTACTTCTTTCCAAACTTGCTTTGAACCTGCAACACCAAAACTAAAATTCATTTTCCAACTGATGACTGGAATGGCAAAAACATCTCCAAGTCATTCTGAAGCCCAATGGACTTAGCAATTAGGAGTGCTGGTGGCAAGCAAGAGACTTGTCCAAATTTCCAATGCTCCACAGATGGTATCCAGTTCAGAAGACTCTCATAATTTTCCTAATGGCTTGGCTTTCTGCTGTCTGTTCATATTAAGAAAAATGTCCATGCTATCCACAGAAAATAATGGTGGAAATCAGGAAACCCAGGTCTACAAACTAATGGAGTGGCCTTTGGTAAGTCACAGCTCCCCTTTCCAAGCCTCAGTTTCCTTCATAAAATAAAGACAATGGATTACAGGATCTTGAAGACTTTTTCCTAGATCTAAAACCATGTGATAATTTTCCCTTGCCAACAATAATTGCTCCCACTTATTAAGCACTCTTTTTTAATGACCACTGAGGGCTTTATTTACATTATTTTTCTAGTCTTTAAACAAAGCCTGATACAAGTGATATTATGATGCTCATTTTATAGGTGCTTTAGGTTTTGTTCTTGTTTGTTTATTTGTTTTGTTTGTTTTGCTTGAGTAACCTCCCCAAGTAAGAGGCAGAGCTGGAGTTTGGACCCAGGTCTGTTCTGCTTTAACCCAAGTGATCCTGGTTCCTGGACTCACTAAATAATAAGTTATTCCAGAAATAATTAGGAAAAGGTTGATGCATTATATCACACATGGAAAAATAGAAAAGGTTATAATATTCAGCTGATGGATTCCCAGAAATCCAGGCTGTTTTGTTCCTGGCATTTTCATCTTTCAATGTGTGTTTCTCACATTATGCTATTCAAAAAGTATATTTCAATAGGATCTTTTTTCACCTACCATCTTTCTATTGAGGAATCTCAGGGAATAGTCTTGACATCTGGGGACAAAATTTGCCCTGGAAAAAAGTTTTAGTAGCACTTAAAATATAAAGGGTAAAAGGTATCAACTAGAATAAAAAGGATTCCATGTAGTGTGAGAGAGAATTCTGAATATTTTTGTCCCAGTGCATCTTATCAGCTCCATTTTAGCTCCAGTATAATCAGAATGTCAGGATCCCCACTGGTCCTTAGAGATTTTGATCTTTTTTAACAAGCACTGCTGAATGCCTGCTAAGTGCCAAGCAAATTGCCTGGTCTTCCATGCATGCATAGTTCATTGTGTCTCCCCAGCTCCCCAGTAGGGTGGGTACTATGAGTCCCATTTTGTGGACGGGGAAACTAAGGAACAGAGAAAAAGAGGAATTTCCCAAGGTATGTTGCAAGTAAGAGGCAGAGGAGAGGGAGGCAGGGCAAGATGGAAGCATAGGGAGGTGTGGAATTTAGCTAGTCTTCTGGAACAACTAGCATATAGCAAGGAACAACTACTAAATAGTCTGGAACAACTGTTGGGGAACATCTATGACTGGACAAACATCATACACCAGTTTGGAATGGGTGGAATGGCTGAGATTGCAGCATAAGAACTGGAAATCTGATACTGATTAAACCCTCTTCCTGAGACCCAGGCCAGTCTGGTTTTGAAAAATCTGATTGGGGTAATCAAGGAAACCAGATGCCTAGACAACAAAAAATTATGAATCACACCAAAGAAAACAAAGATATGGCCCAGTCAAAGGAAAAGACTTACACTTCAAATGAGATACAGGAGTTGAGACAACTAATTAAAGATCTTCAAACAAATATGCTGAATCAATTCAAAAATCAAATCAATGAGTTGAGGGAAGATATGGCAAAAGAGGTGAACGATATAAAGAAGACATTGCGCAAACAAAGGAAGAACTTAAAGTTTGAAAAAACAATTTACAGAACTTATGGGAATGAAAGGCACAATAGAAGAGACAAAAACACAATGGAGACATACAACAGCAGATTTGAAAAGGCAAAAGAAAGGATTCAGGAATTAGAGGAAAGACCATCTGAAATCCTACACAAAAAAGAACAGACCGGGAAAAGAATGGCAAGATATAAGCAGGGTCTCAGGGAATTGGATAATGACATGAAGCACATGAATATACATGTCATGGGTGTTCCAGAAGGAGAAGAGAAGGGAAAAGGGGCAGAAGGAATAATGAGGAAATAATCACTGAAAATTTCCTGTCTCTTATGAGAGACATAAAATTGCAGATCCAAGAAGCATAGCATACCCCAACAGAATAGATCCAAATAGACCTACTCCAAGACACATAATAATCAGATTATCAACTGTTGAAGACAAAGAGAGAATTATGAAAGCAGCAAGAGAAAAGCAATCCATCACATACAAAGGAAGCTCAATAAAACTATGTATGGATTTTTCAGTAGAAACCATG
>PVKY010014718.1:0-10461 GCA_004027775.1 Bradypus variegatus | reverse complement strand
CGCCCCCCGCCTCGGGTTTCTGACCTGAAAGAAACCTACTGCTTCATCACCAGGACTCAGGCCTCCCTCTGACCAACTCCCTCTGGGAGGGAGCTTAGAAATGCTCAGTTCCCCCCCACCCAGCAGAGTTTGTCCTGCTTTGGACCCCAGTGCCCAGGGCCGCCTGTATCCTCCACACTCCATCACCTCCCAGGATGTCTGGAGGAGGTAAAGAGTGAAGGGACAGGAGTGGAGGAGACACTGAGAAAAGGCTCAAGATAGGACGGACCCCTCCGCCCTGTCCTCCTCCCGACAGCCCCTGGGAGAGCACTCCGGCACTGTCCCTCCCCCAGCAGGCCCGGTTCCCACCACTGGACCCTGGGAGAGCAGCTCAGCCTCGGACCCAGCGCGCGGGCTGGCCCCGGTCCTGTCCCTCCGGCCCTTGGAGTCAACCCTGGGTTCTACTCTGCTCACCAGGTGAGTCCGCGCCGGGCCTCCCAGGGCCACCACCGCTTTCTAGGAGCCTCCCCTGCGCCCTGCGATGCGTGGTGCTGGCATGCGCCCTTCACGATCCGCGAGTCTGCCGTGGCCAGCTCTACCCAAATTCCTCGCCCCCATTCTTCGCCCCCTCTGGGTCCGTATATCTGGCCTCTGCAAGCTCCGCTCAAAGGGTCCTGGGCTCTGGCTGGAGAGACGCAGTTGGGGGACACGCTGTCGCCACTAGGAGCTCGGGACACCTTTGCACGGGGAGGTCGGGTTACTGCAGGGGGCTCAGGACACGGTTTGCACCTTGGAAATTGGAGGAGCTCGTTGAGTCGCTGAGTCGCGGCGGGGCGGTGCTGGGAACCGACAACCGCGCGGGCCGGGGCCCCGCCGCGGGATGAGGGGGCCCAGGAGTCGGGACTCGCTTGCGACTCGAGCCTAGTGGATCCTGGAAATGTCCATCGAGTAAAAGAGTTGAACTGGAATTCGGGTTCGAAATTAACTCGCCAAGCTCCTCCTCCGTCAGAAAAACACCGGGCAGGGCGAGTGGGAAACAGTCGGCCCCCGGAGACCGACTGCTGCTGATGGCAAGTGCCTTCCACGCGGGTCCTGACTGCACACGGGCCCACAGCAGATACACAAATGATGAACATACAGACACACTCGACCACCCGTGGCTTTCCACATACAGCGTTCTCCCGGAGACAACACCCTCTCACACCCAGAGGCACCCAGAGACACATTCACCCTTGCACACAAATATGCAGACACTCCCTGGTGTGTAATGGCCACAGAAGCTCACATAGCCCTGCACCATCCATACACAGGTACCCACAGACACGCCCGACCGTGCTCAGACTACAAACCCTCCTGACACAGAAAAATCAACAACAAACAAAACCACGCACACAACCCTACGGGTCTCACGTACACACAGACACACCCAGCTGCCATCAGACAAACGCACCCATAAGACACACTGACTTGGTACACATCCTCCCTTGCAAATAAAAAAATACCCCCTTTCACGCTCACACTCCCACGGACACTGGGCCCACACGCAGACACACACTGTGTCGCTAGCACTTTCCTAACTTTCTGGGGAAGGCCAGAGTCGCCTCGAGGAAGGCTGGGGTGGGGAGGTGGGAGCCGCGAGCCGCAGGTGCCAAAGGGGGTGGCCGCCGCCGAGGGGGAGGGGCTGTATCCATATGCATGGGCTCCGCGCACAAAGAGCAGCTGCCTGCACGGGAGCCCCCGCGGGCCCGGCGCTGCGCGGAGGGGACGGTGGCCCAGCTAATTGAATTAGGCCGGCCGGGCCCTGCCACCCGTGCGCCACCCGCGCCTGCTCTGCCACCGGTCCTCGGCTGCCGCAGGCGCTCGTTAGGCGCCGAGGGACGGATTGAGGAAAGGAGGCACACGGCCGCCTGCGCCCCGGCCCGAGGCGGCCTCTTCCCCCAGAAGTAATTCCATTGTCCCGCGGGCTAAGAGCCGCACTGGGCGCCCGGGATCCCCAACTGGACTGCGACGCTGTGATTAATGGGACGGCAGCAAGGGAGCTGACACTGGGAGGGACCGCGACCCTCCTCCGCACCCTTCTCTCTGGCTCTCAGCTGCCTCGGTTCCGGTGCCCCTTCCCTGCCTGAATCTCAGAAGCGGAGGACGCGAACGGGAAGGAGGCGACGGCGGCCTCTGGGAATCGGAGCAGGTGGGTGCCTTAGCGAGGACGGTGGGCAGGCGCTGTGTGGCCGGTGTGTGAGCTCCGAGCCAACGAGGGGTCCGGGCCTCTGCGTAAGTGGGCAAGTGGATAAAGAGCTGGAAGCCTGCACCATGAGTGGGTGCTGTAGAGTGGGGGTAGGAAGCCTGTGAATGTGGTAAGTATAGAATGAGCAGTGTGGTAACGTGGGGCTGGGCTGGGTGCCAGGTGTGAGTGGGGTATGTAAGGAGACCCAGCTCTGGCTTTGCGTTGCCACACCAGTCCCAGGACCAGGGAGGGGGCCCTCAGCTGCAGAACCCTATTCCCAGTGCTCCCACCAAGTCCCTGCCTGGGCACCTGCCCTCCTCGGCAGCTGCCTCCTCCCCAGAGCCCCCAGGCCTGCAGTTGTGAGTGGGATTTCTGGCTCAGTGATGCACTTTCATGCCCCAGTCCCTCACCATGGGCTCCTCCTTCCTGGTGGAAGATTTCCAGGTGCCTGCATCCTTTTGCTTAGCTCTTCTCCTACCCTGGCATCCTCAGCATCTTGGCTGACTGAGGGCTAGCCTTTGAGGTGGGCTTATAGCCTCTACCCACCCAGGAAGTCCCCCACCCCGTGCAGTTGGGAAATAGTCTCTATTCAAGCAACCTGAGATTCCTGGGACAGGGAGGGCTTCTGTGTGTCTGTCCAGCTCCTAAAAGGCAACTGTCTGGGTGGGAACTAGAGACCCATTTGCCTCTCAACACTGACACCTACCTGTATGTGCTCAGGACACCAGCAAAATTTCAGTGGCTGTTGAGCTCCAATCCAAGAACGCAAAAGACCAGGGCACTTCCAGCATGGTGGGCACAGGGCCATGCTCTTTGGGGCAACTTCACATCTCTACCTCCTCCACCCAGAAGCAGGAGACCTAGACTGGCCCTGAGTGTGTGTGTGTGTAGTGGAGGGGAGGTGTCCTAGGGACAGATGGGGGGAAGGGATCCCAGGAGGGTGGAAGAAGGCCACCGCACCCAGGAACCTAGAACTGCAGATTTGGGGGTTGTCCCAGTGGTCCACAATGTTCTAGAGGATCAACCCTAGCCAGGAACCTGGCCGGTGCCTGGGCTGTCTGGCTGTCTACCACCATCTTCTGTCAGGCACTGAACTTGCCAGACTGCCCAGGTTAAGCAGAAAAGGTGAGGTCCCCGGGTGGGTGGGGGTGGGAAGTAGCTTTGTCTCCCCGCAGAAAGAAAACCATTAGGGGTGGGAGGAGCCAAGGCCCAGGAGCTTTGTATCTTCCAGAAGAGCCCAGTGCATCTGCGGTCTTCACGCCCTGCAGCAAGAACTCGGACTTTCAGGAGTAACGCCAAGAGCCGAAGTGGTCGTTGTCTCCGCCCACCCCCATTCACCCCTCAGCTCTAGGCTCCGGAGAGGTGGTAGAGTTGGGGGCCTCGCCGCCCCCAGGGCGCAAGGCACTCAACACCGCGCGCTCTCGCAGGCAGGCAG
This sequence comes from Bradypus variegatus, assembly GCA_004027775.1. Classification (NCBI taxonomy): domain Eukaryota; kingdom Metazoa; phylum Chordata; class Mammalia; order Pilosa; family Bradypodidae; genus Bradypus; species Bradypus variegatus. Next base: position 6,823 of record PVKY010014718.1, on the reverse strand, counting down.
AGAGGCCTCCGCGGCGCGCAAGGCATTTCCTGAGACTTTTACTGCAGCACAGAGATGAGCAGTGACATCCCCCTCTCCCCCCTCTCCCCTTTCATAAATATTGCATCCTCCCGATGCAATTACAGGAGATGGAGCGGCATGAGTGTTTACTAAATAAGATTATGGGGTAATGCTAATGTAGTTTATGTCTGCGCTCTGACACCAGACAAACTCCCTATTAATAACCTCTCAATGAGGCAGGAGGCTCGGAACTCAGAGCCCGCGCGGCCAGCCCCTTTGGCAGGAATGGCCACAGGGTAGCTGCCCCGAGCTCAGGGGCTCTGCCAGCCCACGTGCACTCCGGGTTTGACAGGGTTCCCCGCCTCTCCAGGTCTCTCGCAAGGAGGGGCAGGGAGGCTCCCTTCTTTCCAGGACCAGCCTGCCTACCAACCCGCAAGCCTGGACCCTCGTGAATACCCTCACTTCCTCCATCTAACTTCTTTTTCTGCAACAGTTTGATTCCAGCTGGAGCCCCATCCCTCTTTCCCAAATCCACTCTGCTGCTAAGGGCTCAATTCTCCCTAAAGGAAGAGCAGAGCATGTTCCTTCCTGGCTTAGAAACCCCACGTGGCTCCACCTTGCCTACAGGGGAAAAGCCAAACCCCTTATTTTGCCATTCAATGCCCTATCAGTAGCATCCTTCCCCAACAGCTGGCCATCATTGGCCATGTCTCCAGCTGAGATTAACACTGTCACACCTTCCCACTTTATCTCTTGGGTGCAACACCCCGCCCCTCCAAAAAGAAAAAAAGAAAAGTCCTGTTCTTACTTTAAAGCCCAGCTCAAAGTTCTGCCAACCCTCACATCCTCCAGGCATGCACCCCTCCTCGAGTGGCCAGGAGCAGCCAAGTTTTGAAAATTATGTGTTGTTGTTATTGTTGTTTTTTAGCACAGATTTGGAGTCAGGAGAGGCGGATTTGAGTCCCAGCTACCCAGCTTTATGAATGTAAATCTGAACAGATCAATTAACTTCTCTGATCCTTGTCTTTCTTGTTTATAAAACAGGTACAATGGATTCTACCTTCTATTTCATTGTGCCATTGTCAGAATCAAGTTTCCTAAAATTCCTTAGAGATATCTGTTTTCTCATCTTTCTTATTGCATCAATGTTTATGTTAAATGTTCGTCATTCCTACTGGAATGAGTTTCCCAGACCCAGTTGGTGCCCTTCTCCTTGCCTCCTAACCCCCTCTCTTTAGGCCTCTTTAGGGTCCCACTGAGAGGACAGGTCTAAGGCAGTAGAGTTGAGGTCTGAAGAGCAGGACACATGTTCAAGAGCAAAGTGCAGACAGGATTTCAAGGTCAAGGGCATCAGCCCCCTGCTTCAGGCCTCACCCTTATCCTGGCAGGTCATTAAGACAGTCCAGGTTCTTCTTGGCCTTCAGATAAAGAAAAGTATTTCATGCCCAAAGACCTTAGTAATGAGGAACCAGGGAGGGGCTGGAGAGCCTGCAGGCTCAGCAAAATCTTCCCCACCTCAGAGGCCTCCCCTCCTTCCTCCCTCCTCCTCCAACTCTCTGAAGTCGGCGAAACCTTCGAGCAGCCTCTCGAAGAAGGAGGCTCCTTTGCCTTTGGGACAGGCAGAGGGGCGAGGGGCACTGGTAAGGCCTCTTTTTGGGCCTCCTGGAGCTTCTCTCCAACTGCCCCACCTCCTGACCAAGGCCAAATTCTTCTGACCTCAGAGAAGTCACAGGGTCTCTGGGGGGACAGGCTAGGGCCCTCAGCCTATTGGATGTGGGGTCTGGACAATGCTTTACCAGTTTCTCGTCTCCCTCACCCTTAGAACCAGGGCTAGGCCTGGTCAGGCCAGCACATAGTCACCCTCATGTCCCCTCTGCCATTCTTGCTCTAGGCTACAGGTGACTTTGTTGAATGTTGCAGACCTGTCTGAATTTGTCTGGGGGTATTTCCAACTTTTCCATTTCTCCATTTCTCTCCACCAAACCTCTGCTATCCAGCCTTCCTCCTGAGTCTTTTCTTAGTGCTCTCAGTATGGGAAACCTTCATAAAAAGCCTTTTTACACTATTTGTACATTGTATGTGTGCATGTACACACATGCACACAAACTCAGAGGTCCATACAAACATCATACTCTAAAAAGTATGCATACTAACTCCCATGCATAACACTAAGTACATAATTGAACTCATGGTCCCACCCATGCAGGCATGCATCTGTAGTGTCTCCCGCTGGAAAGCATGTACCCAAAGATGTACACAACCACACAGGTGTGCATATGCACACCAAAGGACACACAAATCCACATACACAACCAATCAACATGCCAAGCACAGTTTCTGAAGTTGATGCTGCCGTCATATCTTCCAGAGCCTGCCTGGGATCAGGGAAATGCTTTCTCTTATTCTTAGTGGGAATTCTGTGTATATAGTATAATATTTGCTTTGGGTATTTGGGACTTGTACATTTGTAATGACAGGAGTGGGGAAAACCACTCCCCAGAAGGTACCTGAGCTATGAGTCATCTCAGGATCTGGGTAAGTGGGAGGGGCAAGAATCTGCGCTGAGGGATGAGGTCTAGTCACTGGTTTTAGAACCTGCCCATCATTGGTACTTAGGAAGATCTTAGAGCAGAAAGTACAAACCAGTGGGCAGGCTCCAAAGGGGTGTGGACTTCAAAACCGGAAAGGAAGGAGCTATTTGGATCTCTCTCAGGGAGTGGCCCTCGGTTCCAAAAAGCAGAAAGTAAAGATGCTGCTTTCCTTAGAGGTGCCACTGGGCCGGGTGAAACCAGGCCTGCGGGTAGCCAGAAAGAGCAGCTGAACTCCACCAAGAGGGCTTGTTTCCATCTCAGTGTGCCTCAAGAAAACCAGTCAGGGCAAAGAGCAATGGACTAGGGTTCAGGGGGGTTTGGGGGAGGGGTGTGCAGAGAGGCACCAAGGATAGTGGAAAGACCAAAGGCACTGGTGTTTGACCAACTGGTTTCAAATTCTCACTCTTCTGCTCCACTAGCTGTGTGGTCTTGGGCAACTCACTTAACCTCTCTGAACCTCTGTTTATTCTTTTGTAGAATGAAGATATGCTATCTAGCATGTAGGACTGTGGTGAGCATTAAAAGAGATGAAAAATGTATGTAAACTACTAAGCCCAGGGCCGATGTGTGGTAGGATCTGGCACATAGTGGCTGAGTAAAAGGAGGTGACTGAAAGCCAGTGCAAGAGGCCTGAAACTGAGGACAGGAAGATTTAGAGTCTTCCTTCCCCGAAGGGAATCAGGGCTGCTAGGACTAAGGCAGCTTCCAGAAAAAGGGCAGTTAAAAGTTGAAGTGCCTGCTCAGAGTCGAGAGAGCAGGATATAGTGGTTAGTAATCTCATGCCAGACTGCTTGAGTTTGAATCCTGCTAGCTAGATGACCTACCGCAAGTTTCTCTAAGACTTGTTTTCCTCACCTGTAAAATGGGGATGATGATGTCAGTGTTTACCTTGTGTGCTTATTATGAGAAGTAAATAAGCTAATATTTGCAAAGTGTTTAGAATAGCAACTGGCATATAATAAACACTTTATAAATGTGTGCTAAATAAAGAAGAATAAATCAGACCCCCATGCTGACAGCGAATCAAGGTCTGAGAAGGATGCAGGGGCAGTAAGCTGTCTCTCTGTCCGTGGTCAGCACTCTTCAGAGCCCTGTGCTCTCAAACTCCCTCTTTTGGCCTGGGGGTCAGGGCCTGCGTGCTATGGTTCAGTTACCTTAGGAACAGGTTTACCTTGTAAGTCTTCAAGCTGCTCAAGGGTTTGTTAAGGGGATCATAGATGTTATTTGATTTGTTGCTAGTGGTTCTATAAATGTAGCCTAAACCATGATTCTGTTCATATCCTTTAGTCAGATCGTCTCACTTTTGGGACCACATCCCAAAGAAATAAAAAACCAATTTGTACAAAGATATTTATAACAGCACTTCCAGCCTTGAAAACGGGTAAGCCAGTGAGGGAACCTCAGCACAGTGGAATAGTACACAACCATTCAAATGTCTAAATCTGCCACTGAGAAATGGTGAGGTATAACATATTCCTAGGTGAAGATGTTAAGAATTGTAAAAATGTCAATTCTCCCCAAGAAAATTGATAAACTTACTGCCCTACTAATTAAAGTCACAGTAGGAAATTTCTTGAAACTCAGACAAAAAAAAATGATTTCACATGAAAAGTTTCACATGACAGAGTAAATATGTGAACATGTCAAATAATTTTCTAAAGAAGAGCAAGTCTGACCAAATATTAGAGAGGTTAGTTATAGGGTAACTAAATGGAAATGCTGTGATGCTGGCACCAAAATAGACATTTAAATCAGGGAGACAGGATAGAGCCTAGAAATGGACCTAACAGCACCTAAAAATTTGATAGAGACATTAGAAAACAAAGAGGATGGGGATGTTACTCAATAAATGATGTTGGGAAAAGCTTTGCCACTTGGAAAATACGTTTTTGTAAGTTATTTTATATCATATAAAAACTAATGCAAGATGGCTTAAAAGATTAAAACGATGAATGCAAGGATGTGTGAGTATGAGGGAAATACATATACAATGCAATGTTAAATGAAAAAATTCAAAGAAGATGGTATTTCTTACAGACTACAACTTGGAAAAGATATAGCTATTAACCTTGATAAGGACCAGAGGCTGAAACATTGTGATTGGTGTCAACAGTTGATGTTTCAAATTGATGGGTTTTGCTTTTGTTGAGGAGGAAGAGTGTAATAAAATGGAGAGGGGAGGGATGTAAGTGTTTCCATCTTTTGGTCAAAACAGCTGAGAAGCTGATGCTGCTTGTGGAAGGGTCTGCACCCGCCCAGCAGCAGAGGCCCTGGGCAGCCGTGGATGCCCAGCTGCCTTCTGGCCTGAGCCTGGGCTTTCCTGCCCCCAAGCCAGGCTCGGACACCTGCCAGTCCCAGCGGCTAGACTGCCTGGGTTCCATTTCTAGTTTCCATTTAAAAACTTAACCTCTCTGGGCCTTGGTTCTCTCATTTGTAAAATGGGGATAATAATAGCTCCCTTTCCTAGTTATTCTGTGTATTAAGTGAGTTGCTATAAAGCCCAAGAACAGAATCTGGCACAGGGTAACTTCTCAGTAAAAATCGGCTTTGATTTGGGTTGGGGTAGAGGCAGAAAATGGTGTATGGTTTCTGTGTTGCCTATTTCTTCCAGGCCTCCGGTTGGTTTTGAAGCTGTGCTCGCCTGGCTTTCCGCCTCATCTCAGTTGACGAGGCAAGAGAGACTCAGCCAAGAGGGGCTTTTGGAGCTGACAAAGAATCCAGTGCTGGCGCCCAGGGCTCAGCTCCTCCTCCCATGGGGTCCAGGCCATCCCCTGACCCCTGACTCCCCAGGGACAAACCCCAGGCCAGTTCACCATCAGGGATGCAGGGAAAATAGGCCTTGTGCCTGGGAGATAAATAGGGGCCAGGTTCTGGGCACTTGGCAGCATCCATGTCTCCTTGGCAGCTCCCCCTCCGCAGACCAGCCCCCATGCCAGCTCTGTCCTGCTTGGAACCTTGCTGTGGTGGCTGCTCCTCCAGCAATCACTTCCTCCAACTCAGCACAGTGGCTCCAGCCATGAGTCTCCAGGCTTACGGCCAATTGGGGATGCTTCTCTTCCACTGTCTTTCTCTATTCCTCCCCTTGTGTCAGGGACAGATGGGGTGGCAGGGGCGGGAGGGGCAGTGGTCTGTTTCCTGTCACCTTCCCCCATGTGTCCCTCACATATAAGCCTGGGAGTCTCCTTATCTTTTGGTGAAAACGTTGCATTTATTATTATATTTTGTTATGATTCTCTCCCTTTTATTATAATTAGGCAGGGTAGGCCCTTCCAGGACACACAGTCTTAGTGGCTTCCAGGAAAGAGCAAAGGGGGTGATGCCTGGGTCTGTGCAAGGTACAGACACCCACAGAGCAGGCTCTTTGGGAGCCAGATTGCAAAGTGCCTTCTCCTGGGGCCTGGGCCTGCCCCACCTTCGAGATCCAAGCTGGCTACAGAATAAAATGGATTTTAGCACCGGGCAGAGGGAGGCCAGGGGTTCAGCTGCAGGGAGAAGGGAAGGAGGAGGCCTGGACGGGCTGAGGATCCTGCCTGACTCCACAGGGAGGCCAGCCCCACAGATGCAGGTGAAAAGTTTGACCCCAGGTAGAGTCAGCGATGTCTCTGACCAGGACCCTTCTTTCGTTCATGCACCCATTCATTCATTCACCTATTTATCCACACAGCCAACCGTGTTGAGCTCTGCTCTGTGCCAGCCATCGTGCCAGGTGCCGAGCAGGACAGACCCCTGGGACAGGGGAGACGGAGGGGCCCGCGGGAGGCAGGCCCAGCCACACTCCTCATTTCTGTCAAAGCCAGAATCAACCACTTCTCAAACTCTCTGGGATTCCCGGAACCTGTAGTTTTCCCTCTGTTTGTTATTTTTGCTAACCCCTGTTTGCTGTAGTCCCTGGTGATTAGAAAAACAAGCAGACCAAGTCTTAAACAAGAGAAGGAGGGTGTATGCTTGCTTGGGAGCTCGGAAGCCGGAGATCCTGGAGGGGCTGCCGAGAGAGGAGCCCAGGGAGGGGGAGCCTGAAAGCGGAGCTCGCCACCCTGTCCCCCCTTCCCCCATGACCCTCACCCTCTCCCCAGAGTCCGCAGTCCCCTTTCCCCAACCCTCCTCCCTTTACATGCCTCCTACCCTCGTACAGGTCCTCAGGTCCCCCCCTGCCCCCCCCCAGGGGGTCTGGCCTTGGGCCTTGGTTGCTGGAGAACTTGGGCTGTATCGGAACCCTCCCCTCCCTAATGGAC
>PVKY010014717.1:0-10461 GCA_004027775.1 Bradypus variegatus | reverse complement strand
CCTCCCCACCATCTCGGTCCGGTCCCGCTGCTGGCTAGAGCCGCAACTCCCATCCCAGACTCGCCACTGCAGGAGCGCTAGAGCCCAGCCCCATCCTGGAGCCGACACCCACCTGCCAGCTCCAGCCCTGCCCCCTCCCTTGGATGGTGACATGGGTCCCAACTCCCTCTCTCTCCATCCCCACTCATTCACCTGCTCTGCCCCACTCAGCTGAGCTGACCTTGACCGCGTCTCCTGTCTGGATTTCTAAAGCTCCTAGCCAATGCCTGCACCCTCCTCCATATTTACTGCCTCCACCTGCTTCTGGTACACCCAGGTAGGAACCACCTCCCCGCCCCCCGGGCAGTCAAACTAAGGTTCTAATCCTCGAACTCTTGCTAGATCCCTAGGTGGATCCCAGGATCTTTGGGTGACCCCAGGGCCTCTTTGAATACCAGTTTTACTCCTCTGAAAAATAGAGATGCAATTTAGAAGACCCCTGGAGACCATTTTCCCATCCCAAGATGTTAATTAGCAAGCTCATGTACTCTCGTTTATCTGAATTTTAAAGTGAGGTGCCCCCACCCACCCCTTCCCATTGCTTAGCTTGCGGAGTCTGAGCTGCCAAGGCAGCTTTTAACCTCTGGCGTGGAGGTTGGGGAAGAGGGGACAGCTCTTAGGGCTGGGCGTGGGGGGTCTCAGCCACCCTAGGATGCCCCCTGGAAAGGTGTGTCGCTGGGGCTGGCCTGCTGAGGGGTCCTGGCCTCAGGCACTGCCAGCATCAGTGCTGATGGACAGCTCTGGCAGGTGGGAGCTGGCTGGTCACCCCCGACAGCCCTGCCCACCTGTCACCCTCCTGTCATCTTGCTGCCTGACCCACTGACCAACTTCCTACTGCTTCCCAGCACCCTGGGCACTGTGTGAGTGGGGGCTGCAGTGCCCTGTATTTTCAACTTCAGCTTTTCCCCACAACTTGGTGGCTCAGAGCACACAGGCACACAAATATCACACATGCAGATTCACACTACACACACAGAGGCATGCACTAATCCAGGGCTGCATCCATGCATGTTCACATCTGAACCTGCTTCATGTTCACGCAAGCTGAGCCACGCTGCTTTGCTCCAGGTGGGAGAATGTGGGCATTACTCTCTCTGTGGCAATAATGCCGTGCGTGTCGTTAAGGCAAAGGCACTGGGTCTGGACTGCCTGACGCCAGTGCTGGCTCCATGATATCCTAACTGTGTGGCCTTGTCAAGTTACTTAATCTCCCTGCCCCTCTGGTTCCTCATTTGTCAAATAGGGCTGATTATAATAGTATCTATCTCATAGAATTGTGCGAATTGAATGAAAAAATGAAGGAAAGTGCTTAGAACAGTTCTTAGTACAATGTGAGTCCACAATGCCTGTTAACTAACTGTTAATATTAGTATCCAATGGGGGCTGGGAGACTCCTGGGAACACCCGAGTTGATAATGTTCCCTCAAGCAGTCCTCTCTCACCGTAACTGTTCAAATGGTCACCATCCTAATAGTACTTTTATTTCATTTTCCATATTGTGTGAGGCTGTGCTGATTGCTTAGATGGAACCAGGATATGCTGTTTCCACAGTCTTACCTGGAGCCCGACTTTTCATTCTTTGCTGTTTAAAAACCAGGAAAACAGACGAAGCTGAATTGTTCAGCGAACCCTGGGCTAGCTTCTGGGGCTCATATATCATCTCTTCAGAATCTGTTCTAGATGCTCTCCCAAGATCAACATCAGGGTTCCCAGTCTACGTGTCTTGGGATCTGCTTTCTTCTTTTCTGAAATGAGGACAATGTTTGCCCCCTCCAACAACCTGATCCCTCCCATCCCCCAGATATCCTCAAGACCCCTCCCCCCAACAGCACTTCAACAATCTCACTCCACAGGCTCTTGAACCCTCAGAGGGACTTCTTGGGGCTGAAAGAGAAGGAAGCACTTAGCAGAGCTCTGAGCTCTAGGACCATCTCTGCCATTGTCTTCAGCCTGCTCCTTGGGAAACAATTGGGAATCGAATAAAGCAGGCTGAGACTCAGCACCCCCTGTGGAGACCATAAATGCAAGACAGAACCGGGCAGTTTCCCTACTTCCCAGGCATGCTGTTTGGTTTTCTTTTTGTCCTAAACACAGCTCAAGAAACTGTCTTACTGGACATGGGTCCTCTCCCTTCCTGACTTCCTCCTCTCAGGCCCCGTCTTTGAGTTTCATTGTATTAGTTATATTTTGCTGCATAACAAAGTAGCCCTAAATTTAGCAGCTTAGAGCAACAAACATGCATTATCTCCCAGTACCTCTGGGTCAAGAATCCGGGAGCAGCTAAGCTGTAGCTCTGGCTCAGGGTCTCTCACAGGACTGCCATCAGGGTGTCGGCCAGGACTGCGGTCATCCTAAGGCTCAACTAGGGGAGGATCCTCATCTGAGTGCACCCGCAGGGCTGTGGAGCCTCAGGCTCTTGCCGGCTGCTGGCTGGAGACATCAGTTCCTTGGCATGTGGGTCTCTCCATGGGGCAGCTCACACGATGGCAGCTGGCTTCCCTCAGAGCAAGAGAACCAAGAGAGAGTGTGAGAGAGCACCAAAGACAAAGCCATAGTGGTATCTTAGAAGTGCATCCCATTACTTCTGCTGAATTGCATCCTCAAAGGAATTAGGTAATACTGAGAAGGGGTCATTGGCAGTCATCCTAGGGGCTGCCTACCACATTTCTCATCTTGTTTCTCCCTGTGGTAGCACACCCAGCGCAGTGCCTGGCATACATGGTTGACACTTAGTAAGTAGTTACAGACAGAATGAACGTGGGCTACTTTGTTATGCAGCAAAAGATAACTAATACAGTGAAACTCAAAGATGGGGCCTGAGAAGGTACTCTGCAGGGGTCACACTATTTAATGTTTTCTTTTTGGATATTATATCCCACACTGCTTCCTTCCGCAGTTTTCTTCTTCATGGGAATCATTATACACACACACACACACACATACACACACACATGTATATATGATTTTACCTTCAAGTAACATGGGATCCTATCTTTTCTCCCACTTTTTGAAATTTGTCTTCCATAAATGGGGATGTACTTGCCACGTATCTCATGCAGATGACCACTATGGTTACCACAAACTCCAAATGACTTGGGTGCTTTTCTCTGGGATTGCTGCCATTTCTCAGACTAGTTTCAGAGAAACCACTCCCTATGTCCCCTCCTCCTGTGTGCTCCCTGTCTGTGCTTACCTCTCACAGCACTTAGCCCTCAAGGGCTTCCCTGTGCATTTATTGGTCTCAACTCAACAGTGACCTACCCACAGGGTAGGGACAGTTCAGCAAATGATGGAGAATTCACTGAACACACATTATGTGCTAGGACAGGGCTGGGGACAAGGACTCAAAGTGGGGGGTGGTAATCACAAAATTCCCAGTATCCAGTATGGCCAGGTACTCAGGGATACTTGCTCCTTCTGGGAGATAAAATTGTCAACAAGTTCACCCAAAATGATTAACAGAAGTGTAGTAGGCAAAATTTCTCAGGAATGGCCCACAAGATTCCACACCTTAATTCCTGAAAACTGTGATGTGATGAGATATCGCTCCCCTGATTACATTATGTCATATTGCACAGTTACCTTAAAAGAGGGCAGATAATCGGACGAGATATAATCTAATCACACTTGTCCTTAAAAGCAAAGAACTTTCTTGAGTTGGTGGCAGAAAAGGAAGGCAAAGGGGGAAGTCAGAGAGAGTCTAAGCATAAGAAGAACCTAACTTGGTGGTTGCTGGTTTGAAGGTAGAGAGGGTCATATGAGAAGGAACGTGGAGGGCACTGAGGCACTGAGAGAGAGGCCACTGACTGACAGCCAGCGAGGGATGGGGACCTCAGCCCTACAGCCTAAAGCAACTGGATTCTGCCAACAAACTGAATGAGTTTGGAAGGGGATTTGAGAGTGTATCTCACACCAGCACCCAGCTGACACCTTGATTTCAGTCTTGTGAGACTCTGTGATTAGATCCTAGCCAAGTCCACCCACACTTCTGTCCTACAAAACTGTGAGCTAATTAACTGGTATTTGTTAAGTGTACAATTCAGAGGTTTGTAATATATTCACAAGGTTGTGCAACTATCACTGCTGTCTACTTTCAGAACTTTTCCAACACCCCCTTCAAATAAAACCAGACTCTTCAGAAGTCACTCCCCATTTCTCCCTTCTCCCCTATCTCCTGTCAATCAGCAATCTACTTTCTGTCTCTAAGCATTTACTTATTTTGGACATTTCATATAAATGGAGTCATATAATATGAGGCTTTTGTGTATAGCCTCTTTCATTTTGCATAATTTTTTTTAAAATGCAATTTTATTGAGAAGCGTAATATTTTAAAGGTTTATCCATGTCATAGCATGTGTCAATACTTCATTTTTATGGCTGAATAATATTCCATTGCATGGATATACCACATTTTGTTTATCCATTCATCCATTGATGGACATTCGGGTTATTTCCACTTTTTGGCTATTATGAATAAAGCTACTATGAATAGTCATGAACAGGTTTTCAATTTTTTGGGTATATACCTGTACTGGTTTGTATATATTATGCCCCCCAGAAAAAGCCATATTCTTTAATGCATTCTTGTGGAGGCAGATGTGTTAGTGTGGATTGGGTTGGAACCTATTGGTTCAGTGTCCATGGAGATGTGACCCACCCAACTGTAGATGATAACTCTGATTGGATAACTTCCATGGAGTTGTGGCCCTGCCCATTCAGCATGGACCTTGTTTAGTTTACTGGCACACTATATAAGCTCAGATAGAAGGAGTTTATAGTGAGCTAGAGCTGAGACAGACATAATAAAGACAGCCGTTGAAAGCTGATGCAGACATTTTGGAGAACACCATTTTGAAACGCCACCTGGGAGCAAGCAGATGCCAGCCATGTGCTTTCCCAGCTAACAGAGGTTTTCTGGATGCCAATGGCCTTTCTCCAGTGAAGGTACCCTTTGTTGATGGACACTTTATAGCTGTAACTGTGTAACCAAATAAACCCCCTTTATAAAAGTCAGTTCATTTCTGGTGTTTTGCATTCTGGCAGCATTAGCAAACTAGGACAATACCTCTGAGTGGAATTGATGGATTTTATGGTAACTGTATGTTTAACTTTTTGAGGAACTGCCTAAAGTTTTCTAAAATGCTCAAGTTTACATTTCTGCCAGCAATATGTGAGGGTTCCAATTTCTCCAAATACTCTCCAACACTTGTTATTGTCTGTCTTTTTGACTAAAATCACTCTAGTAGGTGTGAAGAGGTATCTCATTGTGGTTTTGAATTGCATTTCTTTGATGAAAAATATGTTGAGTGGGCATTGTTTTAAGCCACTGAGTTTGTAGTAATTTCTTACACGGCAATAGAGAAGTAATACAGGTGCTTTGTGACACCCAGGTGGCAGAAATGGGAAAAGGGCAAAATTTGATAATGAATTAAGCTGTTTGAGTGGAGTGGTCAAAGAAATCAATAAATAACATTTTCATAAAGAAAGCCTGGACATGGGTGGGGGAGGGAGAGCACAAGTCTGAAGTCAAGGGATGGGGGTGGTGGTGGCTAAGTTAAGAAGCAGAGGAGTTACTAGGTTCTGAAAGCCTGGACATGGCAGGCATGGGGTGAACTAAAGGAATTTGGGGACTAAATTGCAGTCTTCACCAGTTTCCACTAAATCAGCCACAAGTATGGCTATATTAAAGGCACCTCAAGGTCTATGACATATTTGACTTTTAGCCACCTATAGCAGGACATCCAGGTCGATGGAGCTTAAATTGGCATCTTTCAATAGCTCAACCTCCATTTCTCTAATCTAGCCAGGAGAGATTTAGGGAACACTCATCTCCCCTTTCCTATTCTAATTCATTCATTCATTCACAAATGGGCAAGTTCTCTTCCAGGCACTTGGGATATAGCAGTGAACAAAATATAGTGGGACTTGCCTTCTAGCTGGGAGAAACAGTCAACAAATATAAAGATTATGAATAAGTGGATCATATACTCTAAGTGCATTAATGTTATAAAAAATGTAGATCCAGATAAGTGAGAATAGGATGCTGGAAGGGGGAGATGCTGATGGCAGTTAAAGTGTGGTCAGAGATGGCCTCATTGAAAAGGTGAGATTTGAGCAAAGACCTAAAGGTGATGAGGAATTGGGCAGGTAGAGCTCTGGAGGGAGAACATTCCAGGCAGAGGGAACACTCATAGCAAATTTCTAAAGCAGGAACACATTCATCAGGTTTGAGAAACAGCAAGGAGGTCAGTGCACCTGGAGCAGAGCAAGGGGGAGAGCAGTAGGAGATGAGGGCGAAGAGTTAATGGGGACTGAATGACTGAATCATGCAGGCAGGGCTTTGTTTTTTAGTTTGAGTGAAATGGGGAGACATTGTAGGGTTTCGAGCACAAAAGTGACATGATTGGACTTACATTTTTTAAATGATTTTTCTGGCTGCTATATTGAGAAAGATGGGATAAGAGTGGAGGACAAGGGTAGAAACTGGAGGATCTGTAAAGAGACTTCAGGAGAAATCCAGGCAAAAGATAATCCTAGCTTGATTCACAGTGGTAACAGTGAAAGGAATAAGAAGTAGTCAGATTTTTACATTTTTGAAAGTAGAGCCAATAAGGTTTAATGGCAATTTAGATGTGGCAGGGGCATGGAGGGGGAGACGAAGAGAAGATTCAAAGATTTTTGCCTGAGCAACTTGAATCATATTGGTGCCTCAACTGAGACAGGAAAGGTTGGAGGTAGAGCAGATTTGCAAGGTTGGATCAGGAGTTCAGTTTCGAATACGTTAAGTTTGAAAGGTCTATTGGATATCCAAGTGATGATTTCAAGTAGGCTGCTAGAGTCGGGTGTTCATTTGAGAGATCTGGGCTGAAGATAGAAATTTGACTGTCATCAGCCAGTAAGTGGTATTCAGAACAAGACAGAAGGAGCTTTCCTTACACCAATACTGATGCTTTGACAGAGGGGATTTTTGACCTTCCCTCTTGTCTTAGTTTCCTAGGTGCTAAAACAAATACCATACAATGGGCTGCCTTAAATGATGAGAATTATTGGCTCATGGTTTTGAAACTAGAAGTCCAAAATCAAGGTGTCAGCCATCGATGCATTCTGCCCAAAGACTCTTGGCATTCTGGCACTGGCTGCCAGCGATCCTAGGGGTTCCTTGGCTTTTATGCCACAGGACGATGTCCTCTCTTTCTCTTATGAGTTCTATTGAATTCCAGCTTCTGGATGCTCCCTGTGGTTCCTTCTGCCATCTCCAATTTCCTTTGCATATAAGGATTTAAGCTATATTGGTTTAAGGTCCACCCTCATTCAATTTGAGCACACCTTAATTAATATCTTTGAAGGTCCTATTTACAAATGGGTTCACAACCACAGGACCTGGAGTTGGGACCTGAACATGCATTTTGTGGGGGACATGACTCAATCCCAATATCTCCCAAAAGGCCCATTTTCTTGTGCACCTGAAACATTTCCATCCTGTTTCTGGGGCATGAGTTCCAACCCATTAGTGAAGTCTAAAAGGTGTTGTTGGCTTTCCTGATTTAAAATCTGAAGTTCATAGGGTTTATCACCCTACTCTGATCTCTGCATTGGAAATCACAGCATTATTTACCAGCCCCTTCTCCCTGGTGGCAACTCAGAAAAATTGGGCAACATTTATACACTGCTCTTCTTCTAGGTCATACCTGTGGATAATTATAGCTGGCCATATTTCTCCTTCTAGGAATCAGAGCAGGAATCTCTTGGTGTGGCTATCCATATACTATAGGCAACAGGGAGCCTTAGATGGTGCTTTCAAGCCAGAGGGTTATTGAATTTTACTGTCTGTCCTGTAGATTGTGCTCTTAGAGGCAGGAGGCAAGGACAGCTGCTGAAGATGTCACTGCCATCACAGCCCCTTATCTGGAGTGTGGTACCCCCTACTCTTGTCAACTGACTATTCTCTGTCCGTTTTAGAGACAGAGACACTGCAATCAAGGGTGGGTGTGACATGTGAAAGAGATTGGATTAGGGAGTCCTGGCATGATAAATAAGTTAATATCAGGGCATCCCACCTAGCACCACTCCGATCTAGAGATTTGAGGTCTCCCACAGTGATTGAGATATACACCCCTAGGAGCCCAGCCTGATGTTTCTCCCCACGAACCCCCTACCCCTTCAGTCCTCTGGGCTCTCGCTTCCCTCCTCCCTCAGGCCTGGTTCTCCTTGCCTCCTCCTCCCCCACCCAGCCTGAGAGGGGCCAATCCAGGGCCCTATGACTCAGGCACGGGTGGGGGAGGATGTTTTGGATGCCGCTCTGCTGACGCTGGTGCCCTCTGTTCTTACATTCTCCTTAATTTACTGCCTGAGGAGGGGGCCAGGACTCTGGAGAGGGGATTAGATGGTCCACACTGATCTGAGGCAACAGCTGCTGGGCTGGCGGCCGAGGAGCGAGGAGTGAGCAGGAGGTGGGGGAGGCTCAGGCCTCCATCAGGGCCGGAAGGGACTCAGGCGGGCATTTGGATGGGGCCCCTAGGTGAGGGTGGCTCTGGAGGAGGCTGCCCTTGGTCTGAGGGGCAGGGAAACAAGGTTTGTTTGACTAAGAAAGTCAATTTCAGAATCCCAGCTAGAAGGCCTAGGGGACCATCTGGTTGACCATGCTGCCAGCTTCCTTAGGAAGCACTTTCTTTAGCTTCCTGAAACCTTGGGAGGGAAGATTGCTCTGGGACGTGGGCCTGGAGAGCCATCTTATCCAGCACTAAGTTGCCACATAGTCATGCCAGGGACCTGCTAAAGTCAGGGCTGCCCCAACCAGTTGGAGCAATTTCTTACCCCATGTCAGCACTGTCTTTTCTCTCACTCACTCTTCACTCACTTGTTCCTCAGGGGGGAGAAGGCAGACCATATAGTGGCATTCTCATGAGACAGATGGGGAAACTGAGAACCACAGAAGTTTAGTGCCTTGTCCCAGGTCACACTTGGGGTCAGTGGTGTTGGCTGTGATTGGAGGCTAGGGCTCCTAGCTAAATCACTCTGCCTCTTGAATACCAGAGCGCAAGTGTTGCCATTTAGCAGTGGAGCCCTGCCTTTCTCCTTCTGTCTAGTCCATAATTCCAGGTAATAGCCTTGTTTAACAGAAAATGGCTTAGCCATAAGCCTAGACTCTTCAAACCAATTAATGTCCCCTTTTGGAGACTTGGTTTTCCCACCTATTTAATGGACTATGTCTTGATTATCCCTATGACCATCTTTAAAAGCTTAATAGGGTCTTGCCTTTCTCATCCAAAGGCCAGGAAAGGCTTTTGGGATTATTTAAAAGGTTGGGCTCTGAAGTCAAAATATCTGGGATCAAATATAATCTTTGCCACTTATTAACTCTGTTATCTTTAGTAAACTTCTTCCCCCTTTTGAGCTCCGTTACCTCACTCTATAGACAAAGGTTAATAACGGCTACCACATATGATTGTTGTAAGAATTAAAAGAGACAATACCTTTTAAAAGCCTAGCATTGGTGCACAGTAAATGCTAAATAAGTTACAGAAAGAAATAGTAGCAATGGTAATTGTTGGTCGTCACCTCTCACTTTCTAACACATTTAGCCGTTGAGATTGGCCAAGAGATCCTGGGCTAGGAGAGCAGTTTAGGACAGTGGTTCTTACCCTGGCTGACCAATCAGGATCACCGTATCGGAGGCAGATGCCTAACAAGGTTCCCTGGTGACTCTGAGGATCAGCTGGGGTTGGTAATCGCTATCTTAGGGGACCTGCTTTGAGGGTTAGATAATTGACATATCAGTTGTTTGTAGGTAAACAGGTGACTGGCTAGTTAATAGTCTAACCACTTTCTCTGATTGGCACTTTCACTACTAATTAACTGCTAACAAGCCCTTCTTTCTTTGGGTCATGAGCAGGAATTCCCCACTGGGGGTTCCAAATTAATGAGGTTTACCCAGCTGTAGGGGCCTCTGGGAAGCAGGCAGGACTAATTATGCTCCAGCCCCCCCACCCCCCAACCAACCCTGGCCAAATCCTCTCCCTGTCCTTCATCAATCTTGTCCTGGCCTCCAGCTGGCTTGCATTAGCTCTGGTTTTTCAGCCCCCGTGGCTGTGACTGTAGCCGAACAGTTGAGCCAGTCCAGGCTGGATAGATCTGTCACCCGACCCTGGGTCTGTGCTGCAGTCAGTCCTGGAATCTGGGGCAACGTGATCCTGCCCAGCGGGAGCCCCCAGCCTGGCCGGGGACACCATGGCGGGGCTAGGAAAATCCAGGCTATCAGGGAGCTCTGGCGAAGTCCCCAAGGATCACGTCCACAGACTCTTCAGAGCACCTCCTGACTAAGCAACCCATCTAAAAGGAAGGGAAATTGGGGCCCAGAGAGGTGAGGCATTTGCCCAAGGTCACGGCAGCCTGCTCACAGCACAACCTGCACTGTAGCCCTCA
>PVKY010014716.1:0-10461 GCA_004027775.1 Bradypus variegatus | reverse complement strand
ACTTTGGACATTTTATGGCCTTAAGACTGTAACTTTGTAACCAAATAAACCCCCTTTATAAAAGCCAATCCATTGCTGGTGTTTTGCATTCTGGCAGCATTAGCAAACTAGAACAACCCTGAATGTTCATGGATTGGAAGACTAAATATTGTTAAGATGTCAGTCCTACCCAAAGCAATTTACAGATTCAATGCAATCCCAATCAAAATTCTAACTGCCTTCTTCACAAAAATGGAAAAAATCAATCCTCAAATTCATATAAAATGGGAAGGGGCCCCAAATAACCAAAACCATCTTGAAAAAGAACAAAGAGGACTCATATGTCCTGATTTCAAAACTTAATAAAAAATAGATGGCACTATCACAAGAACAGACATTTAGAACAATGGAATTGAATTGATAATTCAGAAATAAACTCCCACATCTATGGCCAATTGATTTTTGACAAGGAAGCCAAGATCACTCAATAAGGAAAGAAAAGTCGCTTCAACAAATGGTTCTGGGAAACTGGATATCTGTATGCAAAATAATGAAGGGGGACTTTTACCTCATACCATATACAACTATTCACTCAAAATAGATCAAACACTGAATTTTAGGAATGACAGCTTCAAAACGCCTAGGAAAAAAAGAAAAGAAAGAAAGAAAAACATAGGGGAATTGTTCCAGTTTGCTAAAGCTGCCAGAATGCATGATACCAGGAATGGATTGGCTTTTACAATGGGGGTTTGTTAGTTCATAAATTTACAGTTCTAAGGCTGTGAAAAGTGCCCCAATTAAGGCATCAACAGGATGATACCTTCTCTGAAGAAAGGCTGATGGCATCTGGCGTTCCTCTGTCACATGGGAGCACATAGGGCTGGCTCTGCTGGTTCTTCTCTGCTGGGCTCGGTTTCTGGTTTCTATGGCTTTCTCCAAAATGTCTCTCTCAGCTTTCCTGAGCTCTCTCGCTGTGAACTCTCTTAAGGGACTCCAGTAAAGGATTAAGATCCCCTTGAATGGTGGGGTCACATCTCCATGGAAACAACCTAATCAGAAGGTCCCACCCACAACAGGTCTGCCCCCACAAGAATGAATTAAAAGAATGTAGTGTTTTACGGGGTACACAGGAATATCTTCAGGACATTGTATTAGGAAATGGATCCTTAGACTACACAAAAAGCAAAAGAAACAAACAAAAACAGATAAATTAGACTTCATCAAAATTAAAAACTTTTGTGCCTCATAAGACCATTATTAAGGAAGTGAAAAGACAACATACAGAATGGGAGATAATATTTGGAAACTATATATCTGATAAGGGTTTAATATCTAGAAGATAAAAAGAACTACAACACAACAACAAAATGAAAATTCAAAGATGGCAAAGCATCTGATTAGATACTTCTCCAAAGAAAATATATGAAGTGAAAAAGCACATGAAAAGATGTTCAGCTTCATTAGTCATCAAGAAAATACAAATCAAAACCACAATGGGATACTCTTTCACACCCACTAGCATGGCTATTATTAAAGAAACAGAAAATAAGAAGTGTTGCAAAGATACAGAGAAATAGGAACACTTGTACATTGTTGACAAAAATATAAAATGGTTCAGTCACTGTGGAAAATAGTTTGGTTGTCCTCAGAAAGTTAGACATGGAATTATCACGTGACCCATCAATTCCACTTCTAGGTATGTACCCAAAGAATTGAAAGCAGGGATTCAGACAGGTATCTGTACACCAACAAAAGGTATACAGCAACCCAAGTATCCATCAAGAGAGGAATCGATAAACAAAATGTGGCATATACACACAATGGAATACTCCTCAACCTTGAAAAGGAATGAAGTTCTGATGTGTGCTACAACATGGATCAGCCTTTAAGATGTTATCTTAAGTGTAAAAAGCAAAACAGACACAAAAGGCCAGATATTGTGTGATTCTACTTTTATGAAATAACTAGAATATACAAATTCACAGAGATAGAAAGCAGAATAGTGGTTACCATTGGAGGGAAGAATAGGGAGTTATTGCTTAATGGATATAAGTTTTTGTTTGGGATGATGGAAATATTTTGAAACAGTGTTGAAGATTAAACAACATTGTTGATTTACTTCATGTTACAGAGCTATACACTTAAAGTGGGTTAAAATGATTTTATGTCATGTAGATTTTACCACAAAAAATAAAATAAAAAAAAAATGCCATGTCCTAGCAGCTTATCAGTCAACAAAAACTAACAACCAGCTGGTAAACTTGGAAAGGATGCCATCAGCACTATGAATGACTGACATTTACTCGATCATGTATGTTTCTTCGGAGATATAGAACATGCTTCACAGCACGTTGTGGGCTTCACAGGCTATCACAGGGACAGCTTAAGTGATGTAACATTTCCCACAAAGCCTTATCAGTTTCTCTAGAAAATGTTTCTGACATCCCAGGATCCTCCTTGTTGCAGTATTTGTCATCACTTTGGCCATCAGCTTTTTGCAACGTAGGGCCAACTTTCAGAAACTGCGTTTGCCAAATGATGGCAGCTTGCCAACACCCAGATTTAATCTGAGTCAGAAATGGATCCTGAAATATAGATATAGGTCAATGTGACATTTCAGTAGATGGTCATCAAACCGGCAATGGCCATGTCCTCCTTTGAGCTGTTTACCCACCAGGGCCAGCTGTCACAGCAAAGGCTGTAGCTACAGAAACGCCAGCTGGAGAGGTCTAAATTCAGCTTGGAAATAACAGCTAAAGCAAGGGTGCTGGTGTCCAGTCTCTGATGTAAACTGTGACATACCAGACCTGCATCATTCAAGCTCCCTTTCTTAGGGACTAATATAAATTTTTTTCCATGCTGTTTGGAAGACAAACAGGTTTTCTTCTGCAGAAGAAGTGTGTCAGTAGAAAACTCTGTGCTGTCTGCAGCAAAACTTTCTGTTAATTTACAGTCTTTTTAAGTTGAAAGGCAAACTGAGAGACAGACTGACTTCTTTCCGCCCCCTGCGAATGCCTCCCTCTGTGGAAAAATCAGCTGTGCCTGTTTTGCAATTTATTTCAAGAGTCCTTAACTCTACATATAAATGTGGGCTTGTTCCATACTCTTTTGAACCAGTTATACCACATGCCTACTTCCCTCACAAGAGAAAAACAAAATCTTTGACCCAAGTTTATTCTTATGCCTGCCATGATTTGAGCTCTTTCTGACAATTGTCTTTAAACATTCCCCATTTCACAAGTGGGAAACTGCAATTCAAAGAGGATGAGAGACTGGTTGCCTGGCTCATCCTTCTGTCAGAAGCAAAGCCAGGCTGAGAATCATTCTTTCAATTTCTTGTCAGCTCTGCAGACTTTACGATGTGACTTGGGAAAGAATTTATCTCCAAACTAACTCGTAGTTTTGGTTAATTCATCAGCTAAAGCTCACAGTTTACAAAATCATTGTCTTAGATGCACAAAAGACAGCACATCTTTTAAAAACATGACTCTCCAGTATTTTCTCTTGGGTTCCAGATGCAAAGGTGAGAGCAAGACATTCTTGGACTTGAACTTTCTACAAGGTCATTAAATCTGGTTTAACTCCTTTAAAATGATGAGGAGGTTAAAATACCATGTCCATAAACTAAATCTGGTTTAACTCCTTTAAAAAGATGAAGAGGTTAAAATACCAGGTCCCTGTGTCACAATGACTTTTAAAATATAATCTTAAACTGTAATCAAGCAAAAAACTGTAAAATGTAACCTTCAAAGCCAGAGACAGGATACAATGGAAGCTCTGGTTCTCACAAAGAAACAATTTGTAAATGTAAGTCTGCTAACATATGTAAATATAAAGTTTGCACCTTGTCTCCTAGCTCCTGAAGAAAACAGGAAAATGGGAAATAACTAAATTACTAAAGTTCTGAAACCTGTTACATGATATAAATGTAAAGTTTGCACCTTGCCACCCGGCTCCCGAAGAAAATGGGAAAACAGGAAATAACTAAATGACTCTCTTTTTCTCTAATGGGTTTAGCCAATTGAAGAATCACTGGGAGACTGCATCAAACCTCCCAGACACAAGGGCCTTTCGTCTATCACTCTTGTTGCGTGATTCCCTCTCTTTGTCTCTGAACCTGGGGATAAAACCCAACTGGAGAAATACTTCAGGGAGGCAGATTTGAGAAAATTTCCTCTGCTTTCCGCCAGCATAAAATAATAAACCATCTTTTCCTCTTCAGCTGAGTCTGGTGTGACTTCTATTAGCCATGCCAAGCCACGAACCCATTTTTAGAAAGTGTGCCTTCTTCAACTAAACTAAGCAATTCTTTGTAATTATTTCATTTTCCAAACAGAAAGACCTGGGCCCTAACCTAGCCGCTTTGCAGCCACGTGTAAATGCCCTCATCTGTAAAACAGGAACGATAATGCCTGCATCACCAAGTTCTAAGAGAAGTAAATAAAATGAAAAGAGATCGTGTCATTTTAAAAATCCCAAAACAAGATCTGATATTTATTAGACTCAGCTTCTCCTGTGCCCTGGGTAGAGAAATAAAAAGAAACCATGAACCATCTACTTTTCTCTCCTTTGAGGAATGGGATCAAGAGTAAAGTGGGTGGAAGGTGGCTGAGAAGGAGAGCGGGAAGTGAAGAGGGAGGAGGGTGGGAAGAGGGGGTGCAGAAGAAGAGGGCCTCAGAGAGACCACAGAACTAGCAGCCCAAGGGCAGGACCAGCCATGTAACTGGTGGGGACCAGGGCAAAAGTAAATGTGGAGCCCCTTGCTCAAAAGTTATTAAGAATTTCAAGACGGCACATTAGTTCTGGGTTTATCCGGGGAGGATCTGGGGCCTGGGCTGCTGAGCCATACACACACACACTGGGACCTTGGGAAAGTTGCTTCTGCACTCCAAACCCCAGGTTCCTCATCTGCAAAGAGGGAATAATCACCACTAAAGGACTGGGGATATAAGAGAGGGGTTCATGTCGGGGACAGGGCTGGCCACGGCAGGTTAGATGGAAGTGGGCGTCTTTTTTCTGAGTACTCAGGGGCCCAGATAAGCTTTGCTGCAAAGCAATGCCAATGCAGGAAAAAGTTTCCACCCTGCCCCTGCTGGCTATGGAGCTGGAAACGTGTTTCTACTTTGCCTGAACCAACTGTCCTAGCGGCCTCAGACATGGCCCTGCAAAGCGGCAGAGCAAGCTGACTCGGTCATTTTCCCCACAGAGACCTCCTTCCCCGCGCTGAGTCGCTGTGCTCGTGCCTCCAGCTGACACTGTCTGCGGGACGCTTAGTAAGAGTTCTTTCCTGAAAATGCCAGTGAAAGTGTGGGTGCTTGGTGTTCCCTCAGAATTCCCACTCCTTCCAGAGGCTGGTAGCTCTTGTGCAAATTCATCCTTTGCAGGGAGCCCTGAACACAGGGCCTGGTGGCTGCAGTGCTGGTCCTTGGGTCTCAGGGAGCACCTTGGAGCTGAGGGCAGCCCCAAGCCAGGTGGGCCTCCAGGGTGCGTCTGGCTGGCCTCGTGCCACACCCTGCAGCCCTCTGCATGCAGGCTCCCCCCACCACCACCCACCACACACACAAGAACCCGGTTGAGTAAGGATCAGAAAACAGTGGGGCAGCCAGATTGAGAAACTCACCTCTTCACTAAGTGGTTTTAAGGATTAAATTATGTGTCAAAACAGCATGGAGCGGAACATGGTCGGAAGAGGCTGGGTGTTAGCTGTTGCATTTTATTATTAGCCAGTGTGAACTTCCCCCTTTAGTCAGCACCCCCATGTGCTGAACATTTTCACTTTCCTTCTTTCTCTTTCTTTGCAACTCCGGAAAGCCATTGTGCCAGTTTGAATGTATTGTGTCCAATCCAATCAGCACTAAAACGACTGCCCCACAAGACTGCCTCAAAGAATACAGCTTTTTCTGGGGCCATATTCTTTGATGCAATCTTGTGGGGCAGACATTTTAGTGCTGATTGGACTGGAATCCTTTGGGTGTTTCCATGGAGATGTGACCCACCCAACTGTAGACAATGACTCTGATGAGATAATTTCCATGGAGGCATGGCCCCATCCATTCAGTGTGGGCCTTGATTACTGGAGCACTATATATGCTTAGACAGAAGGTGTGAGCTTGCTACAGCCAAGAGGGCCACTTTGAAGAAAGCACAGGAGCTGCAGATGAGAGACAGTTTGAAGACAGCAGAGGAAAGCAGATTCTTGCTCTGGAGAAGTTAAAAGAGGACAAATGCCCCAAGAGCAACTGAGAGTGACATTTTGGAGAGAAGCTGAAGTCTAGAGGGGAACATCCTGGGAGAAAGTCATTCTGAAACCAGCTCTCTGGAGCAGACACCAGCCACGTGCTTTCCCAGCTAACAGAGGCTTTCCGGACACCATTAGCCATCTCCAGTGAAGGTACTCTATTGAAGCCTTACCTTGGACATTTTATGGCCTTAAGACTATAACTGTGTAATCAAATAAACCCCGTGTATAAAAGCCAATCCATTTCTGGTGTTTTGCATTCCAGCAGCATTAGCAAACTAGAACAGCCATCAACATTCATTGGCTGGGTTTGGGATGGAGATTGGAAGGGTCTTGGAGAAAGGTCTCAGGTTAACCCCTTAGTGGTTTGGTTTTTATTCTTTAACTCACTCTTCCAGCTGCCAGTGTAAGTGAGGCTAAATGGGTTGCTAACAAGGACCCTGGTTTGGCCTCAAGCTTCACCCATAAAAGAACCAGCCTGCTGAGCCGGGGTCATTAGTCACTGGAAATGTGACACTTCAATCTTTGCAGTCTCTGTGGGATTATGGAAAAGGCACTGGCTTGGGTGTTGGAAGACCTGGGATCCAATCACTTTTTAAAAATAGAACCACATGGTTTTAGGCAAGTCAGGTAACCTCTCTGTGCCTTCTTGGGAAGGCTGAAAAGCACTTAGGACCTAGAAAAGCATAAAGCATGACCTCCTGTGGTTCCTGGATTCCTGAACCTGCCTGGGGAAAGTGGGGGAGGTAGAGGAGGGCGGGTACAAGGGGGAAAGCAGGGAAGGGCTTTCCACTTCATTGCTTCCAGGGTTCCTACAGAGAAGAGCCCAAATAAAAGCAAAGAGCGGCCACAAGGGTGACATGGAAAATCGTAGAAAGGCAATTGAGCTAAACATCTCATGACTCGTATAGAAAATCAAAGGGCACCCACTAAGAACTTACACTATAAATACAGCTTAAATCTGTATTTATAGTTGAGGGTGGTGAGGGGGTACAGTTTTAAAATGTGAGTTATATTTTATAAACTATTAAATAAGCACCAGGGAGTACTTTAATCACTTGGGAAGGATGTGGCAAAGCTAAATGCCCCAAAGATAATATAAAAAATCAAATATGGCTAGTGGTATCCCATATGCATTCTGCTCCCTCTCTGACAGAGGCAACCCCTGCCCTGAATTTGGGCTTTCTTATCCCACTTTTTATTCACCCCAACGTATGTATTCCTAAACAAGATATTGTTTAGTTTTGCCTGTTTTCAAATTTTATATAAATGGAACCCTGAGGCATTATTCTGCAATTTGCTCTTTTCACTTGAAATTATGTCTGTGCAATCCTTCCATTACGATGTGTGAGTCTATGATGCATTCATTTCCACTGTATTATTACAATCATTTGAATACCTCAAGCTGTGTTTATCCATTTCCTTGTAGATGGACATTTGAGAGCTAGGCTCTCACCATCGAAGACATCACTGCTATGAACATTCTCGGGCATGTGTGCTGGGGTACAAGAAAACAGTTTTCTCCAGGTGGTGGGTAGAATGACTGCATCATAAACCGTGGGCACTTGGCCTTAAAACGTGTGTTAACGAGAAAGGTACAGTAGAGATGCATTTTTTCTCAAATCTTTTATTCTCCTTACTGTCATTTAGGAAAACCAACCATCCTCCTTTTTGTATCTGCTCAGAGGCATCATTCTTTTTGGAGCTGAGACTGGTGAAGGAACTGAAGGAAGGGGACAGATGAGGCAAAGAGCCAGGTGAGTCATTAGGAAGAGGCAACGCCCTACCTGCAGAATTCGACATCATTACCATCTTGTTAGAAAATGAGCTACTTAACTGAGAATGCCACAGGCTTCGCGTGGTCAACTCTTGAATAACTCATTAGTTACTTCCCTCTTTCCCTCTCTCCAAAGTGTTCGACAATCATTCACGTGAAGCTTAATTTGAACATTAATGGAAGCTATACTGAGCATATCATTTAAGAATTACACTAAAAGAAAATGTGGGGTGAAATAACTGACATTTTTCTGAATGCAGAGTAATTAGTTCCATCAGAACAAACCCAATTATGGTCTTAATTCATTCTGACTTGCTGAAAGCACTAACGGTGAACCATGGCAGCGTCACTTCATCCCAGCTGTGAGGATGAAGGAAGGGGCAGAGGAAGAGGTAAGGAGCACAGGTTCGCAGGAAGGCAGCCAAGGAACCCAGGCCAACGATACACGTTGTAGGGGATGGGTCAGGAAATTAAAAAGTGGCTAGTGAAGAATGAGGGAGAGGATGGTATTTTGGGTGGTGTCTTAAGGAATATCTTAAGTAACATGTATTTGAGGACATTTATAACTTCCTGCTCAGAAGAGTTCCTGGTATGCCAACCAAGTCTACATCTTCAGTAGGCATACCTAGAAGTAGAGTCATTATTCTTAGCCAAACAGAACAAGGTATCCTGTTCAAACAGCACTCCGTGTCAGGTGCTGTCTGGCGCTCTCACTCCTGAGCCGCACAACCCTGTAAGGTGGGTTTACAGATCACCTGGTGTTCCCGTAGGTGGAATGACTTGCCCTACCTCCCACTGCCAGCAGAGGGCAGCACGGTTTCCACCTCCCTCTCCCCCCACTTGGTGGCTTGAACAAACTGCCCAAGCCGCGTCCCTCAAACATCTAGAAACCCTTTAGCTTTTCCATTAACTTCTGTAAAGAATGGGAGACAGCCCTTTACCAAAAGAAACTCAGGAATAGAAGCTATTTTACCCTCTGCCTCGCCCCTGGGGTGGGGGTTTGTTTTCAGCCAACGGTTTCCATGATTGCTCCCCCAGCAGCCGGGTAGAGAAGGATAGCAGACTTTTAGATACTACAGAATGAAACAGCACCCAGAGGAACAAACCTTTCTCTTGCTAATTATAGCCCCTTCTTTACATTTAAATCCTATTTATTAACATACCAACAATTCCTGTTTTTTTTTCTCTATCCTACTAAAAATGTAGTTGGGGACCCCATCCTGTCAGCTTCTCTTGGGAATTCATCACCTTCATCAGATTTCCAATTTGAATCCTGCCCTTGGAATTCAGACTTCCCTAATAAATCTCTTAACACACACACACACACACGCACACACATATATACTCTGTATATATAGATACACACATATACATATATAATACATATACACATATATTCATATACTTCTATATACATATATACATCCCGTCAGTTCTGTTGCTCTGGAGAACTGTGTTGATACACATGGGTTGGGGCAAAACATGTGAAGTGGGTGTCATAAACACTTCGAAGATTGACTTTCCTCTGTATCCTCTGCCCAGTCCAGGGCTGGAGATAAATTGACTGGCTAGTTGGCTGATCAAACATGCAGAGGAACAAGCCACCATCTATGGGGCATTCCAGGACACTTTGGGGTGCGTGGATATCCTATAGGACCTGGCCATGCCAGCTCCACGAGGGCTAGGCAGTGGGGACGCTGGCCCATTCAGAGTCAGCAGAGGTTTGTGAGTCAAAGGGTCATGGCGACAGCCAGCTGAGGTCTGACAGCAGTCAGGAGTTTGGGGACACATGGGAACACAGATGGCACCTGAGGACAGTGGTACACAGTCCTCCTCCTGCAGCACAGCTGGGCTAGAGCCGACATGCATTAACCTTCCCGGCACCACCCAGGATGCCAAGGTGGACAGAACTATTTTTGGGCTCTGCCAGCCTCCTGTTGGGTACCATTTGGATCCCACCACCTGGTCTTCTTTCTCTTGGACAACCTTAAATAAGGGGTATATTGAATAACCATTTTTGGTAGTGTAAAGCTGTTATGTACCCAGAAAAGACCATGTTCCTTTAATCCATTCGTGTGGGTGTAGCCCTATTATAGGTGGGACTTTTTGATTAGGTTATTTCAATTGAGATGTGACCCACATCACTCAAGGTAGGTCTTTCTCTTCTCACTGAAGTCCTTTATGAGAGACTAAAACACATACAGAAGCTAAGAGATGAATTCAGAGAAGCCCCCAGAGAAGCTGAGAGAGGAAGCCACTGAAGCCAGAAGCTGAAAGCAGCAGAACCCAGAAGGACCAGTAGATGCTGGCCATGTGCCTTCCCATGTGTGAGAGGTGTCCTGGATGCCAGCAGCCTGTGTTCAGAGTCCAGGTATCATCCTGCTGCTGTCCTGAGTTGGATATTTTTGTGGCCTAAGAACTATAAAGTGTAAGTTAATAGATCCTCATTGTAAGAGCCAACCCATTT
>PVKY010014715.1:0-10468 GCA_004027775.1 Bradypus variegatus | reverse complement strand
AGTTATTATGTGGAACTCAGAAACATAAAAGCTTTGTTTCTGAAGATTATCCCCTCAGGCTAGAGATAGTCCAATTGCAGATCATGAAGCCTTACAACTTATCTCTTAAACATTTGTTTCCTCTTTTCCATCTCAGAATTAATTCGTTATTACATAGGCCAATTAGTCTCATTAAACTTTCAAAAGGTTGCCAGGGTGTCTTCTATCTACACATGGAAAAGTTTTCTCAGTGGCAATGTAGACTCGTAATAATTATTCTAAGTAAATCTGTTATTGCTCCAAATACCAAGATAAAGCGGGATGGAAATATTTATTCCAGTGTCTTCCAATCCTGGTTGGAATCATCAGGGGAGCTTTAAAAATATATAGATTATGGTCTCTTTTCCCTCCCATTCCATTTCAAGATTCTAAATTATTATTAATTGGCCGGAGTTAGGTGATTTGATGAGGCTTTCAACCAAATGCATTTTAAATTACAAGTCCTCCTTGGAGTGGAAAGAGCACACTAAAATATCTGATGATTCAACTAACAACTCACGCAGAAATCCTGGATATAGGAACTGCTTTCTTTGTACTCTTCTCTCTATATATATAGTGTCTCTGTCATTGAGAATAAAAATAGGTATTCTTTGTGGAAAAGAAATTATTTTGAGAAATACAAATAGAAAAGGGTGGCACAATGTAAAAATACATATTAAAAAGATCATTATGATGTGAGAAGAAGTCTCAATTTCTTTGTATCTGCACTGGACTCCTATAATTCTTCTTTAAATATTTTCAATATCTCTGATTTTTAAAGTGTGCTGTAAATATTATTTTTACCCAAGTGATGAATAAGGTGACTAATAAAATTAAAAGTTTAATAATAGAAGGTATCAATGAATTAATTCTTATTCTTTGAATAGTAAAGCCTTTATATAAATCAGACCGATAAACTAAAAAAAGGAAAAACATAAGTATATGGAGATTTTAGATTCCAAAAATAAATTAAACTCACTCATTGTAACATTTTTTTAAATTAAGACTTTCTTTCTCTTCAACAGTCTTTCTAAAAATTTATCTCAAGCCATATAATTGGGACTATTTTTGCCACAATCACACAGATTTAATAGCTGTAACCCTAAACTGGTAGTTAGCCACCCACTTAATGGCTGAAATAAGTTCTTTATAATTAAACGCAAATAAAAACTCGGATTTATGGTGCTAGCCGAAGAGTGTCATTAACAGTGCAAGTCGCTTATATAAAGAAAATTATTCTAACCAAGAAAAGGTTTTTGGACTGAGCTTAGAAAAGGAGATGGGAGTGTTAAAGAAGAAGGAAATGAGGCTGAAAACAAAACAAAATATGATTCTATGGAAGCCTCCAAAGGTAAGTAGATATATTTGAATATTTACTCAGACCCAAATGGGAAAGCAAATCAATAAAAGTTTTTAATTTTCACTTAAAAATGGGCATTAGGACACAAGAAGGGCATCTGTCCAGATAAAGCTTGAGGCCTCACCAATCTATCTTACGTAGGTGTGGTTTCTGGAAATACTGACGTATCGATACAGGAGTTATGGAAACTTACATAAAAACAATTTGATGTTGGTCCTAAAAAATGTTGATTGGACTCTTCCCTGTTTGGAAAGTTCTTGAATGTCATACATTAAATAGGGCCGCTCTACTCTGCTGTGATTTGTATTTTTAATCACTTTTTGTTTGGTTTGGGGCCCCAAAACCTTTGTGCATATCTAGTTCTTGGCTAAGTATTGCTACTCCCAGAATTGGGCTTTCCTTTGGAATCAGGCTGCTCAGTGCCCAAGCAGAAGGTTCAAGGACACAAAGGGATGACTCATTAGTGCACTCTCCTCCCACACAATAGGGTTCCCCCATAGACCTCCAGGGAAAGCAGGCGTAGCACGCCACTATATCTTATGTTTATTTACAACTCATTATTATAACACAATTCAAAAATTACAGAGCACATTCCACTTGCAAAAGGAACACTCTTCTATCAAAAAAAATGTACTAATTAATAGTTTTAAAAGTCTTCATCTCTCCACATTTTCTAAACCTTGGTGGAAAGTCCATTAGATATATATTCAATAAGAATTCTCAATGTCATCAATAGCCAAATGGATAAGGAGAGTATGGTGGGGGGAGTACACCAAAGGTTACTATGGAAATAAGAAATCTTGTTCCTTCCAAGATAATAATTATATACATTTAAAAAAAAGCAATGACCTAGGTGTTCAGAATTTTCCGTAAAATTCGGAACTTTTACTTGCTATTATTTTCTAATTAATCCCATGCAAAATCACCTGTCAGCTTAATGAATGTAAATGTGCAAATATATTCTGAATTTTTGATAACAACTGTAACAAAGATTTATGATATATCATAGTCTATCACTGACAGCAATTGCCATATTTAAGGAGCAAATGTTAATTTCTAGCAGTTGGTGAAATACTTTGTAGTCACAACCTTAATTTAGGAAGTTTCCCCAGCAAATACTTCATTTAACTTATTCTCAAACATTTACATTTCTTTCAAGCTGTGGGAGGGTATTATTTTGGAGGTGGAGAAATTGAGGCATTGGTAGATTAAATGAGTTGTAGATTAAATGAGTTACTTATGTTCTATATTCAGTATAGAAATAAGACCAAGAAATCATATTTTCTTTTTCCCAATGAACTTTGAAGCCAGACAGACCTGGGTTCAAATCCCGACTCCATCATTTAGTAGTTATGTATGATTAAGCAAGTTCCATAACTCTCTGAGCCTCATATTGTGAAAGAGAGAGATTAATGCCTACTGTAGAGGACTTTTTTGGGGGGATTTAATGATATAATAGCTGTAAAGTGCCTGGTAAAGAGCTTATCAATAAATAGTTATGATAAATGTTTTTTTTTTCAGGAAATGTGAACTCTGGCATTTTTAACAGTATAAATCAAAATAGTATAAAACAAAAAGGTAAAATAAAACATTTAAACAGCAAGAATTAGTCATAAAATTGCCTTTTATATCATATGATTCCAATGACTATAAAAAAAATTCTGATGGATTAGAGAATGGTTTGTCTTCGCTAAGAAATGTAGAGCAAATATTTATCTGAAAATCCATGGTTAACATGAGTTTAAATGACGAAGATTATTTAAATATAAGCTTTATTTTTTGGATGATTTTTTTAACTCATTCTGTGAAAAGTATTTATTTTTCCAAATTAAAATTAAAAAGTATAGAAGGAAAATAGCATATGAGTATGTAAGACTCTAAACTGTAAATAACTTTCTAGAACTAAACCTTACACAGATGGAGAGAATTCTGGAAAATCACGTGAACATCCCTTTTGGCATCCTTCTCAATTCTGAATTCCTTAGACACTAATACAGAAACAAGAAATCTGGGATCCACAAAGAAATGAGTTAAGTTAATATAAGTTAGTAATTAGAACAGGAGTAGCCTCTTATTTCTGTAAAGAAGCTAGAATATCAGTATAATCATTTAAGCAAACAATGCTAAATGAGTTTGTTTCAACTAACCTTAATTATGGCCCATTTGCTTAAAGCTTAGTTTTATTGTAGCTCTACTATAGTATGATGCGGATAGGATATACATTTTATATATACTGTATTTCAATAATAACTACCCAGAATATAGCATAGAGAAGCCTGCACATGTTATTCTACGCTAAACTCTGCTTATGGTGAGTTTGAAACTAGAGCCCTTAGTTTACATATACAGTTATTTTTAAAAACCATACCACTGACTACTTTGTAGAGTGGTTGGAGTCAAGCATGCACTGTGTTCCAAGTTTACAAATAATTAATAATGATTTTAAATGATTTATAATACAACAATCATTTTCATTAACAGCAAGTTTACAAAAGAAATATTAGAGTATAAAATGTCTGTTTAATTGTTTCAGGACTGAGTATTTTTATTTTGGCAAAAATCTTTCAAAATCATTGATTTTTTTTTTTCAAGCTCCAAAGTTGGCTTTTATCTGCATTGAGGAGGATCTCATCCAAATTTTGCAAATAAACAGGTTCATTTGCAAGAAGCCCAGTGCTTTACAGATGGATATCAAAACTATATACTCAATCATGTCTATTACAAATGTATTCCCTTATGGTTATAAAATGCTACCAACAAATAAAGGACAATAATTTTTTTAATTGCTTTCTGGAGAATGTGTTCCAGAAAGGCAATCATCTTTTTTCATTTGTCATGAAGTATCATTCTATACACCTTAAAACATAAGGATGAGGTAAATGCTCCTTCTCTCAAACCAGATTTGAGAAGTGGCTCAGGTAGGTGTGTGGGGGTGTCCATCTAGAAAGTAAATCTGATACAGCTAAAAATCACACCTACTCTTTCAGCAAGCATTTTTTATGCCGTGTAAATATCTATGCATCCGCAGTAGGAAAGGGAAGAGGACCAATCAGTGCATATGAAAAGAAAAAAGAAGAAGAAGAAGAGGAACCAGAATAAATAGTTGCTGGGTTATTATCCCCCAGATTTCCTCTGGTTCTAACTTAATGAGATTATCTAAGTGTGAAGCCCTGATGGCCCTGTCATATGATTATATTATTAACCTAGGATCCTGTCTGGCATATTGGATTCCAGCAAAAGCAATGCAGCATCCAAGCAACTAAGGGTCTAAAAATCTATTGGTGCTTTCTCATTTTAATGATAAAAATTTTCAGGTTTAATAATGTATACAAAAGTAAAAACATCCAACTAGATTCAGAAACAAACCAAAGCAAGACCAAGAAATTTTCCAGGTATACGCATGGTACCCTAGGTAAGCAAACTTGCAAGGTCACAACCGGATGCTGAACAAGCACTCCTGGCCAAGAAATAATATGCTGTGCTCTGGAGGACAGATAAAAAAGATATAACCATAGGAAATTGCTTTATGCACTAATGTTCCACTTCCAGGATTAGAAACGGAACTACAGTAGCTGTCAAGTAGAAAGTTAACTTCCATAAAAACGGCCAATAATACTTATGATATTACCAAAAAAAAAAAAATTTAATGCCCTTAAAACAAGACCTTTTAAAGGCCAGACAGGCAGTATGAAAGTTTACCCCAGAAGGGAAATTACAATATGCTGCTAATTTTATTTGTGTAGTCTGACAGTCATTTGATCTAACTGTGGTGGAATAAGTAGCAAAACTGAAATGGGATGAATCCCTTCAAAGGAAGATCTCAACTCAATGTGGGTCCTCAAGTGTCTTTCCAAAATGAGGCAAAGACAATATCCCAAAATGGAAATGTAAATGTATCTATTATGGAAAAAAAAGAGACCATTGAGCATATGGATTATCAAGCATATGGATCCCCAGTTCATCTGTAATCCCAGAGCTATGTTTAACAACAGTTTGTGTACAAACCACTATTTTTATGCTCTGTTAACATAATATGCCATTTATCATTTTCTGAAATTCTTTAGTGACCTACTTTGTTAATTAAAGCATTTACAGAGATCTTCTCTCCTTCTAGACCCAAATCACTGGTTAAATGAGCATTTCATTTCAGTTCCTTCAAGTTGCAAGATCATTTCTATTTTAAAGGAAAAAATATTTTTAAGAGAAAGACAAGGACAAAAACTGGGGAGTTTAATGTAAAAGGAATCAATGCTTCCTCCCTTTTTTGAACCTTGGTCTTTTCATTTAATTGCCACTGTCAGGAAAGAAAATTATAGGATTAATGATAGAAACCAAAAATAGAAATAAATTAAAATAAAAGTAAAAAATGCAGAGACCCAGCTCACTGCACCAATCTTTTTAGTGCAGTTTGACATAGGACAGTGTCAGGTTTCGTGGGGGTAGGGAATGGGGGGTGGTAAATTAAATAAAACCTGTGGTTTATCCTTTACCAGAGGTCTATATCAAATATGCAGAGTTAGTGAGACAGTCAGTGCTAAAGATTTAGCACTAGAGATGAGGGAAAACACCTTACCCTCCAACTGAAAATCAATCCCTTCCTTCTATGACAAGAGCTCACAATCACTTGGAGAAATAAAGCACCTGTCTCTGAATAAAGATAATTGAGAAAAACTGAAAAACGAAAAGAAGGCTCCCCCCCACCCTCACCCTGCCTTTGCTTGCTCCAAGCAAAGGAAATTCACCCTGCTCAGGCATCTCCTCCCAATGCAGCAAATTTAGGCATGAGCCATAGGCTGCAAAGTGAGCTTGGAAATGGTGCAGGGGGGTAATGGGGGGGGAAGAGAAGATGGAGTTGCCAGTTCTAAAGCTGACACTTCCGTGGAATGGTTCTGCAGAGTCAGAGAGAGGGAAAGAGCTAAAGGGATTCTCCCCATACCTTTCTTTTCCGTTCCATACGTTCCCTGGGGATTTTCCGTTGTTTTTTCCTCTCTTTCTCAAGGTTTTTTTCCTTTTCATCCAGTTCGGCCTCTCGAACTTTTTTAATAGAAGCAGCAGCATGAGCCATTTTGCAGAGGAAATCAGCCAAAGCAGTTGCTGAGGATCAATTTCCACTAGCCAGAAGTCCAGGTGATTTTAGAGCTCTATGGAGATGTGACTTTCCCCACCAGGGCAATGGCTGGCAGCCAGACCACTCACAAAATAATCCACTCTGCCCCCGAGCTAGGCCATAATCTTGCTCCGGCCTCTGCAGCACCCACAACTCACCACAACATACCAATGTCCCAAGCCGAGCCCGCCCAGCAGCACACACCTGCGCACATGCGGGCACAGACGCGCATCCACACTCGGAACTGGTCCCAAGGGAAGGCGGAGCACTAGACTCCGAGCTCTTCAGCAGCTGGGCGGCCGCAAGCGCAGGCACGCATCTTACTAGTTGAAAAAGCCTTCTCAGGCACACATCACCAGTTGGAACGGTCTTGGGGGACTCCTCCAGACAATCTGTGTCTTCTGATGGAGCCAGGAAGAGGCCACCTCCGTGGAACCGCCGCGGGGGGGGGGGTGAGTAGTCTTGCCGCTTCCAACCACACCCCATGCAGGGTGAGGAGAAAATGGTGCAGGCTCGCCAAATGCCTTGCTGCCACCGGGGTATCGCTGCTACTGCCGTTGCTACGGCTGCTCTGCTGTAGCACGTGACAGGAATTCCTGCTTTTTAAATCTCTCGGCCCTTCTTCAAAGGTTCATTTAGAGAAAAGGATCGATGTTGCGTTTTTGGAGAAGACGAGTCCAAGTTGGACTTACCTGCCACTGCTGTACCAGTACTGGGGTGAGCAGGTCTGACAAGGGCTGGGTGTAGCCTGATCCTCGCTGTCATTCACAGACCCGCGGGAGGCTGCATTAGGGAACTGTATTAAGCAGGGCATAGAGAGGAGCTGTTAGTTTACCTACAGCCTAATCTGGGCTCAGTGAGGTTATCCTGGGAGAAAGGCGGGGGTGCAAAAGAAGGACTGGGTTAGAGAGAGGGGGGGAAGCAAGAAATGCCTAAAACCACTGTCCATCTCTTTTAGAAGGGCGCACAGGTACTCATCATTCATTACTTGTGTTAAATACCAAATTGCCTTGAGAAGTAACATGATGAAGTAAAGCAGGATTAATATATCTGGATGTCCCTGTATATACACCCAACAGAGAGACAAAATTAAAGAAGAGAAAGGATACAACCTATTAACTCAAAAA
The DNA here is from genome assembly GCA_004027775.1 of Bradypus variegatus. Classification (NCBI taxonomy): domain Eukaryota; kingdom Metazoa; phylum Chordata; class Mammalia; order Pilosa; family Bradypodidae; genus Bradypus; species Bradypus variegatus. The sequence continues at coordinate 2,856 of PVKY010014715.1, read as the reverse complement.
GATTCTCTATAGCATTCTGACTGCATATACTGCTAACTATCCATACTTCTTCCAGAATTTCATCAAGGGCCAACAGGATATCACTCACTTGGTAATCGTTCACCCTTAGCTGGAGAGAGTTTTAACAATGCATTCTACATAGTGGGTTATGGAAGCGCTCCCCAACACATACACAACTGTCCCATTTTAGAAGAAAAGTATAATCACTGACAGGTAAGCAAAATAATCTGATTCTACATATTCCCTATTATTAAGAAAAAAAGGAAAATAACATCCAAAAGTGTCCCCTCAGGTGACAATGGGATTGGGGGGGGCATGGGGACCACACTCCCCTTTGTCTAGTTTGTGGATGGAGGAGAAAAATAGGGGAAGGAAACAAACAAACAGACAAAGGCACCCAGTGTTCTTTTTTTACTTTAATTGTCCTTTTTCACTTTAATTATTATTCTTGCTATTTTTGTGTGTGTGTGCTAATGAAGGTATCAGGGATTGATTTAGGTGATGAATGTACAACTATGTAATGGTACTGTGAACAACTGAATGTACGATTTGTTTTGTATGACTGCATGGTATCTGAATATATCTCAATAAAATGAATATTAAAAAAAAAGTGTCCCCTCAGAAAATATGTTTTTATATCTTTGCCCATAGGATGAGTAAAGAATTTAGTGTCTCATCTTTTATACTACATGAAGATAGTAACTCTTCTAGGAGGGTAAATGCTAATTTCTATATTGTAGCAAGCCCTATGCATTTTAGCTAATAGTGACATCATTTGCAGTTTTTCTTTTTTATCAAAATAAGTTGAAACCAATATCTAGTAATATTAACAAAGTATCCCCCAAGCAAGCAAATTGCATTTCAAGATAGGATCGAGAACCCAGACCTTAATCTGACTCAAAAATCAGTTAAGGGAGAGAATAATCAGTATGGCCTGGGCCAATGCTGCATTTGTGACACAATGGTTCAGGGGTCAGTCAATGTTATGATTAGTTTCCTATGTATGGGGGGCATCCCTCTCTGATCCGAAAAGCTGAGAATTCGTCTTCCAAAGTGGGGGTGAGCATCAGCTTTGTTTTTATCCAAGGCCTCCTAACTTCCTTCTCTGGAACATCTTTTACCTATTTACACAGAAACACAGGTAGACATATAGGCTTACTGAGAAAAAAACGTGGATTTCAGGAGGACTCCTTTATCACCTTATCCAGGTGAGTTAACCAGGTGTGCTACCTGCCACTTCATATAACATATTTCAAACATTTTCTCCTCAATGTTTTCTCAAGAGAATCAGCTCGTATCAAAACAGTCATTAGGAATAAGAATGGTTCAAGGAAAGCTGCAGGATTAGAGCACAGGGTGTTCTTAATGCCATCTGGCATCCTCTTTTCTTCTAAATAGGTTCTAAAAAGGGTTTACAACCAAGCAAGTTTCATTTGATTCGTGAATGTCCTTTTAGCTTAATAACATTAGTCCCAACAAAGCGTGGCTGAGCCTCCTACAGTGGTTTCCCGTCAGAACTTTCAGGCTTCTTCTGGGACAATTTTCCCTCCCACTGCCCCTTTGGAATCTGCTTATCCTATGTCAGATTATTTTCTCCCTGCATAGATTTGTCATCAGGAAAGTGAGAGATCACAAGTGCAACTAGACAAAAAATTGAGGAGTTCCTACTGTAAAAAAAAAATTCATTCATTTCATTAGCTTTTAATGAGATCAACAGACAGGCCCACCTATAAAGTATGACAGTATCAGTTTAATTATGTTGTATTCTAATGCCAGGAAAATTACACATTTTTAAAATTTCAACTTAACTTTCAGAAAACATTCTCAGGCACAATTAACAGCCTCCAAGACTCCTTACACATTGCTACAAACAAGCTTGAGAACTCTTTTTGTCACTTTGTCTCATAAAGAAAAGGTGATGAATCAGATATGAGTTTGTTAATTTGACTGACATAAATATTTCAAAAAGCACTGTGATTGCTGTCTTCAAAAACAATAACTTTATTTCTTTGCCTACACTTTCTCAGAATATCTTTGGATATGACAGAGAAACAAAGTCACCCTGTTTTACAGATAAGAACAGTAGAAGGCAAATGGCTTGTTCCCAGAGCAGTGGCAGGGAATTGAGGGTCCCTGTTCTATTTGTCAAATCAAACCACCTGGGGAGAAGTAACCACAGGCTCTACTACTCAAGTCACAAAAAGGAAAGCTCAGACAACTAGTATGAATATTTTAAAATAAAATAAATCATTCACAGGTTCTTTTTCAGTGTGTAAGTTTTTCATGGATTAGCAGCACATAATCCATTCAGTTTGGAACACTAGGCAGATCAGACATTCCTCTGCAATGATAGCTTTCCATTCGTTTCTCTCCAAAACTAATTCATTCAATAGTGGGCTGTTGAGAAAATGATTATTTAAAATCATTGCTGCTTGTGTATTTGTGTTACTCAAGCTTTTCTGTGCTTTCTATGTGAAAGGAAAAAAACAATCAGTGTCAATTTTCTGAGCAAAGCGAGCAGGGCACACTCACCAGTTGACCTCTGCACAGACAGGGCACCAGCTTCCAGTCCCAGGAGCTTGCAGCCATTTAAATGATGTATGTGCCACATTAAAGGGGGCTTCCCGTCAAGCCTCCAACAGACACAACACTGGCTGAATTTAGAACTTGTAACAAAAGCTGCTTCCTTCCACAAAGTATCTTGGCCATCAACGGGATAAGATTGTGTCTGCTTCAAAGGTAGGAATACACTGTCGTTAACATTTAGACTTGAGAGCCAGAATAGATAGATTGCCCTTCAAAGAGGACGTACTTCATTTTAAAGACAGAAATGAAAATGGCCATTTGCTGTCCTCA
>PVKY010014714.1:0-10437 GCA_004027775.1 Bradypus variegatus | reverse complement strand
ACCCTTTCCCCAAATCCTGGCCAGTCAAAGCTAAGCCACCCCCATAACAACAAGACCCCCAAGGACCCTGCGCTCACTTGACTGAATGAAGGCTCGGTTCACTCCAAGGGTAAAGAAACGTCCCTGCCAAGGGGCTGGCAGAGGGTGAGGGGAATGTGGGATGCCTGGCGGAAGAAGAAGCTTTAACTACAAATTTAAACCTTACTATCGAATTGACATCATCCTGCAATGATTCAGTAGCTGATGGGACTTTATATGTCCCCGGCCTTGGGGACATGAACATTTCATGTGGATAAGAGAGGATGCCCCTTGCTTCCTGGGAGGCGGGGACATTATTTAGCATCCTTGGCCTCTGGTTTCCACTTGGATTTTGTCAGGGCTGGGTGCTTATAGGAGATGGGGGTGGGGAGCAAGCTGGGATTTTTATTCCCCATGTCCCTCCCTGTGAGTACCCACGAGCCGGCTGTATCCCTTGTTGCACAGTGCCTGTCAGACACCCCTGGCTTTGGGGTCTGGTGACCACCCCCTCCTCTCCCATCCCCACAGCAGGCCTGCAGTGGTGAGGGCTGCTGCCCTGCCCTGAGCAGTCCCTGGCAGCTCTCCCTCCACTTTGCCCACCCCTGTGTGAATAGGCTCTTTGTGAAACTCTCTTAACTAACCTGTTTGAGTGCACCATCATTTTCCTTGCCCAGACCTTGCCTAAGAGCAACAGCTATGTGCGGTGTGATCTGGATGGGTGGGCTTTGGACAGGTGGGCCAGGAACGTGACTGCCTCATGCTCAGCAAAACTGGGTGGTACGGTGGAAAGTTAAGAGACCAGGATGCCAGGGCTGAATCTTATCTGTGGACACTTGGGCAGGCTGTTTAGCCTCTCTCAGCCTCTGTAAGGCGGCAGCAACCATAATATCTACCTGACAGGAAGAAAGGAGATTCATGGTTCAAAGAGCCTAAATGAAGACCTGGCATGTGACAGGTGCTCAACAAAGCTGTTAGTTCCTCCATGCTGACACACAGTAGGCACCCCACTGCTGTTAGATAAATCTAGATTAGTGTGTGTGTATGAATGGGTGTGGGCCTGTGCTGCTTTGTATATTATATCCCCCAGAAAAAGCCATGTCCTTTAATGCAGTCTTGTTGGGGTGGACGTATTAGTGTTGATTAGGTTGGAACCTATTGATTGTTTCCATGGAGATGTGACTCAATCAACTGTGGGCAAGAACTTTGATTAGATAATTTCCATGGAGGTGTTACCCCACCCATTCAGGGTGGTTCTCATTAAATCACTGGAGTTCTATAAAAGAGCTCATAGACAGAAGAAGCTCAGAGCAGCTGAGAGTAACATTTTGGAGAGTAGCTGAGAGAGACATTCTGGAGATGGCTGCTGAAAGCAGACTGTTGCTGACACTTTGGAGATGCTAGCCCAGTGTTTGCTCCGGAGAAGCTAAGAGATGAAAAAACACCCCAAGAGCAACATTTTGAAGAATGCACAGGAGCTGAGAGAGGAGCTGGAACACAACCCAGGACCAGCAGATGCCAGCCACATGCCTTCCCAGATAACAGAGATTTTCCGGATGCCATTGGCCTTCCTTCGATGAAGATATACTCATGTTGAAGCCTTAATATGGACATTTTCATGACCTTCAGACTGTAAATTTGTAACCAAATAAACCCCCTTTACAAAAGCCAATCCATTTCTGGTATTTTGCATAATGGCAGCATTAGCAAACCTGAACAGGGCCCAAGGGGTAGGAGAGGATTGTGGTAGAAAAGAGACAGATCTGCCTGAAGGTATCCATGAACCAACATAGAGATTTTGATTTGGGGAACATTCAGAAATATGGCTGGTTTGGGGGTGGGAAAATGAGAAGGTGGAAGACCTCGGAACCAGGGTCAGCCACGGGCGCATAAGCCCACAAGCAAAGCTGGGGGCATGGAAGTGCTGGAGCACGAGGAACAAGTGCTTGGCAAAGACTGATAGAGGGTGGGGAGTCATCTGGATTAGAGGCTGGGAGGCCAGGGAGGAGGACAGAGAGGCCATGGGGGCAGCGGGATCAGCCGGCAGAGTGAAAGGAGCAGGGAGGATGTGCAGCTCTGGGTCTGCACCCTGTTGGGTCTGGATGGGTGGCTGCTGAGGATTGAAGCCCCTCCACCCCTTACTGCTGGGGCTCAGCAGTAAGGCCTGATCCCTCTGGAGTTGATCCATAGAGTACACTGGGATTTTGAGGTGTATATATGTCTGGATTCTGGGAAGAGGAGTAAAATTAGGAATTGATGTTACAGAAGCAAAAGCCCACCATCCCAAGAAGATGGATTTGGGGTCCTTTTGCTTAGCTGTTATTTTTGTACCTACTCTGTACTGGCTAGTGGGCAGGGAAGGGGGCTAGGGAGCAAAGCTGACTCAAACAGGCTTCCGTGGCCGTGGCTATACTTGAGGAGGTGTTTATGTTGTGAAATAAGGAGAGTGGGCTCCTGAGAGCTTTTTTTTCCCACTTTCCAATCAAAAACATTACATTAGGCCTGTGGCACTTGAAACTCTTTAATGGCCTGTTCATCAGTTGGCTCAAGAGCTTGCACTGATTGAGAATGCGGAGAAACTCCTATGCCAGTTGGCTGATGCTGACCTGCTTAGCGGGAAAAGTAGCTCTGCTCCCCGGGAGCATCCTGAGTGGGGATTTGGGCAAGTATAGAACAGTCAGAGTGCACGGCTCATGGCACAATAACCAGACAAACAACCCAAAATACCAATGCAAGAAAATGCCAACCTGGGCCTCTCACTCATTCACTCACCGACTCACATATTTATTGAGCACCTATTCTGGGCCAAGTCCTGGGCCACACCCTGAGGATTTAATGATGAATCAGCCATGGCTTTGAGGAGCTCCAGTCAACTGGGGAGGCCCAGAAGGAAACAAACCCACCACACCACGAGAGAGGGGGATACAAATGCTATAGGAACCGTCAATCATGAGCTCTGCAAGGGAGCACATGCTGTCTCTTCATTCCCTTTTTGGTCCTCAGGTCTCACCCTATGCTGGGCTAAATACATTCCCTAAATATTTATGGAATGGATGAATGAGTTAATAAATGAATTAGTGCAGAAGAGGCAGTGCACACACAGAAAAGTCATTGGAGAATGCTTCCACAAGGGGTGGATGCATGAACTGAGCCCTGAAGTTCATTCTAAGTTGACCAGGGTTTGGGGAGGAGGGGGATGATTACCCCAGAGAGAGGCAGGAGCAGTCAGAGGATGGAGGAGACGCATCTGATGCAGATGTCACCAGGGACCCCTGATCCGGCACCAGCCTTCAGTTTTAGGTTGTCACCTCTGGATTATAATTAGATCAGATCTGGAATACATGTGGAGCTGTCTGAGCTTCCTAAATGCTGAAGACTGTCCATAATTGTGATGTTATTTGATATCTATCAAACCCCTGGAATTTCTTTACCAAAGTAACAATTATCTTGCCCAACCTGTTATTTCAGCAGCTTGACACAGTCAGTGTGGGGGGAAATGACTTGACAGATCAGATGGGGCATGTTTTGGTCACTCAGTTGTCTCTTTTATTAACTCTAAGGAAAGGATTCAGATGCAAGTGTGTCTTTGTTCAACCAGTCGGCCAGCAGTTCACCTGAGTCCTCTTTGTGCCCTCACTTGGTAATAGATGATAATTCACCAAACATCTTCCAAACTCAGGCTCTTTATCTCAGAAGTGGAACAGAATGCTGCACGTGATTTACCAGGACAACCCTGCCCAACTTTGTTTAACTAGTCCATGAAATACCCCTGAACAAGGGTGGGGAGCTCAGACTTCCTGGAGTCCAAGGGTATGGCACAAAACACAAAAACGGTTTTGAAGTTTGTTTTTCATCTTAAAATATCACATGGTTTTTGTATTCCAACCCTCATTATGGCTTTGTTTGCTTTAATATGAACATTGTATTTTAAACGATTTGCTAGTGAGCAAGGCTCGGATGCAAAATTTAAGGGGGCACCAAAAACTCAGTCATCAAGCCACAGAGATATGCAATATTGGAAAGCAATATTTTACAAATTCAGATTGGCAAACTATGGCCCATCTATATAAGTGAAGTTTTATTGGAATCAGTGCCAGGATTAGGGTGAAGCAAGTAAAGCAAAGTTGTACAAATGCAGGGTCAGATCCTATCTTTACTTAAAATCTTTAAATTTTGTACATAATGGATTTGGGGGCATTTTTTTGTTTCAAATATTTCATTAGAAATTTTATCTTGGTTCTTGAGTTTTTTGGCACCTCCTTTAATTTTCTGCCTAGACGAGTGCCTCGCTTGCCTCACCCTAATCCTGGCCATGAGTGTACTTAACCCTCTTTACTCTCCTCCCTGGGAATTGGGAAGATGACAGACCCTCCAGGAAGATTCCACATGTTCTTTCTGTGGCCTCGCAGATGCCCCAAGCACATTTCCATGAGCACCTCTGTTTAGGAAGCACTGAGTTGTGTGGTGCACACTGGTTTGAGTGCAGTGGGCTGGGTCCCTGCCTTATCACAAACTCACCTTTTGGCAAATCCCTTAAGCAATCTGGGTCTCCACTGCCCTGTCAGCAAAGCGAGGATATGCGAACAGGTGATCTTTGCTTTCTCTTCAAGCTCAGTATTCTCTGAAGGCTTCCTTCTGTGCATTATGGGCTAGAGAATGTGGCAAGAGTATCCCCTTGCCAGACCTTTCTATGAGTCATGGACTGAGAAAGTTCAGCAAGAAAAATAGCTGGTGTTTAAACCAGAAGCGCTGAAGCGATGTTTCCTGGGTGTGTGTGAGGGAGAAAATGTTTATTGGTCTCTGAACAACTCCCCGGAGAACATACAGCTTGTGATCCATGTAGAGGACAGTGCAGAGGGGGTTAGGGAGAGCCTGTGCCCCTTCGGGCCAGTGGGCAGGGTCCTGGGCAGGGTCCTGGGCAGGGTCATGGGTGTGAACTGGGGTCTGGCAAACGAGAGAGAGAGAATGACACAGGCCAAATGGTGGGGCAGAAAGTCAGCACAGGGATATCCCTTTAAGCTGGGGAAATCTGGGGATGTTTCTGGGAAAAGGTGGGCCTGGAAGGATGTGGTTCAAACGACAGTGAACATGATGACCCCAGAGAGAAGCCTGGGCTGTCATCAGCCAGGGTCTCCGAAGGAGACAGATGGAGCGCTCACGTGGAGGAACTGATGAGAGGTCGGATTATTTACAACAGTGTGAGGAGGGTTAAGGGAAAACCACTGGGACATGGTGAAGCGCCTGGGCGATGGTAGCACTGGGGGGCCATCACCACCCCTGGGCTGAAGGTGGAGGTGGGGAAGGGGTCAGCAGAATCTAGCAGGAGCTGTCGCTGCAGGAGAGAGCTGCCGACAGGAGCCCTGGCTTTCAGAACAAGAGCGCAGCCACCCACAAGCTGCAGCTGGAAGGAGCGAGCCGGGGGTCCCACCCTTACCCCATGCTCCTTGCCCCTCTGACCTCTTGCCGGAGCCTCCCGCTGGGCTGAGTGATAGCTCAAGGGAAGGCTCGTGGCTGAAGTCCTCATAGGTCAGCTTCCCAGGGCCCAGAGCAGGTGGTGGGGAGTGGGGCTGGGGGGCTCTAGAGGGGCGAATGAGAACAATTAGCCACGGGATAAGACACCGGGTGCAATTGCTGAGTGTGGCTGTGTCTGGGCCCATGACGGTGTGGTTAAAGAAGGAAGAGAGGAGACGAGCCCCTGTGTATTGAACTTTCCATACACCAGCTTGCTCCTTCCCCACGATGCCTGGCCAGGTAGCCATCCTTACCTCCCTGTTGCAGGGGAGGAACTGAGCCTGGGGAGATGGACACCTGGACTCCCAATCAGTCACCCCAGCCAACTGCGTGTCCGATGGGGAGAGGAGTTCCACCCTCCCTGTGGCCCCTCCAGGATGCGTCTATCTTGTTGCCTCTCAAGACTCCAGCGTAGTGAGAAGCAGTCCTCTGGTGACTCCTGGCTGGGAGGAAAACATTTCCCTGAGGACAGGGGACTGGGAAGGGGCTGTGCAGGGGAGGCAAGAGCGCCGGTGCACAAAGGAGAGGAGGGCACCATGAGTGGAGAGGGGCCCCAGGGAGGGGAAGGCTGTGGAAGGCTGTGGAAGGCTGCAGAAGGCTGCAGAAGCTAGCAGACCGGGGCCCTGGGCCCTTGAGCCTGCACCGGTGCCTGCATGCCTTCTGCCCGGCACATTCTCTGAGTGCCCGTCCGTGCAGGTCTGGCTAGATGCTGAGGCTTTTCAGGTGACAAATACATCCAACTCCTGCCCCTTGTCCTCCTCATCTTCCTTCTCATTCCGGCCGCCATTCACTGAGTTCCCACGAGGCTTCAAACTGGGTGTTCAATACAAGCCCATCGATGCGTTAGGTCCTGCAACAAAACCTTGGGAGTGGCTATTGTCACTGCTGTTTTGCTTACAGGGACGTGGGCCTTGGAGGATTTACGTGGACCTTGGAGAGCAGGGCCACCATCATGTGCTCCAGCCTGCCGCTCCCTGGCTGTGTCCACGGTCGAGTTCCTTGGAGCCTTGGTTCCTCCTTTCTGAGAAACCTCCTCGGTGGGCTATTTTCAGGCTGACTGAGACGGTCCCTGGGACACCTCTAGCATGGTGCCAGCACACAGAAGCCCTGGGTAAGTGTAAGCTAGTGTTCTCATGGCCTTGAGCATTGTGATCACACCATCTTTTTGTCCTCCTTCTCACTCTTCTCTTCCTCTCTCTTGTCTCTCTTGACCCCTTTCTTGGTCTAAAGTCTTCCATCATTGGTTTGGGGAGTCCCCAAGCATAGTGTCTTGAGAAGATTCCTCAATCTTCCCCAGTCTGCCCCTTGTACATTCGCAGGTTCTTCGTGGTGGGCACACTTCTTCCCTGCCTGCTTTCTTCTGTTCCCTCCCTTCCTCCCTTCCTGCATTGGCAGGTGGCATTTTCCTCCAGTTGTACAGATGTGTAATCTGCCTCTCGGTTACCCAGCATGTCAAGGTCATAGAGCTTACCAAGTGGAGTCCTGGCCGGCAGCTTCTTCCTTTTCACCCCTTTAACCCATTACAGATGAGTAAGCCACTGACGTCTCCTCTTTTTGGCCCTGCCTGCTGTGTTGGTCTTTCTGAGGGGCTCACCCACCTCTCTCTCCATCACACCTCCTGCAAGTCCTTGAGCTGCCTGGGGGCTTCTGCCCGAGGCTGGGCAGGTAGGACTGTGCCCCTGTCATGGGCAGTGGCCTGGACAAGTTTCAGTGGGGGCTGTGTGGGTCTTAGGACAGAGGTGGTAGGAGGAGCTGTGAGTAAAGATAACAATGACTCAGGTGGGACCACGAGAATGAAGAAATGGCCCGGAGAGACCCCGCGGAAGATGGGAGGCTTCCTCAAGGGTGCCTTGACTGGTTGAGGCCTGGGATATGCAGGAGCCCAGGGAGCCAGGCCCTCCACTGCCCTGGGCCCACACGTGCCCCTCCGGCTGGCAAGAGAAGATGCGGAAGGATCTGGGCGCATCACTGCGTAATGAAGCTCTCAGCCCGTGGTGCAGACGTTTTTATTAGCTCGTGCATGAACAGATGTAGCAATTTTTAGAACAGGAGAACAGTGACATATACCCTGGGGCTGCCGTGGCTCCTGCAGGCCTGAGCTGCAAATTCTGGATCTCAGGCTCTGGAAGGGAGGCAGGGATCTTCTCCCATCCCCCATGCCCTGAGCCTCAGGGACAAGTGTCTGGCCTCTGTCACACTCCAATGCACACTCTAGGCTCGCCTGGAGGGCTTGTTAAAACACCCCTGGGGTTTCTTTATCAGAAAATTGGGGATGGGGCCCAAACATTAACATTTCTAGCAAGCACCCAGGTGACGCTGAGGCTCCCCTTCTGGGGAGCACACTTTGAGAACCACTTTGGATAGCTTTTCTGTCCTGGTTGCATTTGAAAATCACCTGAGAAGTCTTTAAAACACACCAAAGCCAGGGTTTCATCCCAGACTGACTGAAGTGTGGAGCCAGACATTGGTCCTTTTTCAAAGTCCCCCAGCTGATTCTGCTGTATCATTCTACAGACACCCCAACTAAGCACCCCGCTCATCAGACAAGCTTCTGATTGGAATCTGGATGCCAGGGTGGGGAATCACTGAATCACTGTCTTAGAACATAGTAGGGGTCAAAAACAAAACAAAACGAAGAAAATAAACAATTAAATACACCTAATTCTTTTGTTTGATTATTGAGTCAGCCAGAAATAGTCATTGAATCTGCACTGTGAGGTTGGCACCAGAGATGGAAAAAGGAATCCACTGTGGCAATGAACAGCAGGCATCCATTGTGGGGAGCTGGGGCTGGGTAACGAGTATGCTTTTATTGCAGGAGACATAGTCATAATTAAGGTAAATGTCTAATATCCATCTGCAGATTATCACGTAATACGCATTTTTCCAGTCTCATCTCACCTTTCTGCTGTTTGCAGCATGTCCTCGGTGCCCAGGGTGCTATTGGGTCTGGCTAAACAGAAGGAACAGAACTGAGTCCGCAGACATGGAATTGGCATCCTGAGAAGGCAGGTCAGATAAATAACACTCCTTCAAATGGGAGGAACCTGCTGCCTTCTCCCAGACGTACAAGAAACTTGAGTATTGGTGATAGCTCCGTAGCTCCCATCCTAAGTGCTTGGCTAAGGCCTTTAAGAAAGGAAAGGAGGATGGTTTGGAATTTGTCATAAATGGAAATCCAGCTTATTCAGATTAGCTTTCTTTTTTGACTTCTCTTAGAGAATGTAACACAATGATTTTGTCAACACAATGCCAAAATCACTTGGCAAATAGGAAGCCAAAGTTTTAAGAGTTTTCATGGGGCTCAAATGAAATAACTAATATGCATATAACTTGTAAACTGCAAGTCCTGGGTGCATTAGTAATTAATGATTTTATGATAATTATTGAATGAATGAGAATGGTTCTGTGAATTCAGTCTTAGTAGGACAACTCCAGTCTACTCAATGTGTAGATTCAGCACACAGCCTAGGTGGTTAGGTGGAGGAAAGCCTCCTTTGTAGGGCTGCTTGGAGCACCGGATGTGGGTAAAGCACCTGCCAGCCTTCCTGGTGTGAAACAGAGTTTTAATACAGGCCAACACCCATCTCTCCCCAACCCGAACACATTGATTGAGGTTACTCACTGTTACTGAGAATTCATCCATGCTGATTAAAAAAATATTGTTGTTTTGAGGGGAAACCTTGGCAAATGGAAAAGAGAGAAAACCAGGGCAAGATGTGAGCTGGGGAGAACAGGAAAGGTTGTATCAAGGTGTGTGTGTGTATACAGATGGCTTTAGATTCTCTCACTGCTCTAAGATGGGGGTGGGATTCAGCTGCTTGTCACTTGGCATATGGTTCCTGTAGATCAGTCACTTGAAACAAACATGTTGGGTTTTCAGAGTCTCCTTGGGTGTAGATTTTTCTACCCACACAGCCCTATGAATATAAACTAATTACAAGCAAACTTGAAAAATGTGTGATTATGTGGCGGCTGATTTACAGCATTCTTCTTTACCCCTTCCACTGTCTGTAGCTGGGGAATGGAAGCGCCAGGCTTTATCTGTTGGATTTTGCCTGCCTTGGGAGAGCTTAGACTCCCAGTAACTGGATGAAGCTTTTCAGAGATGCCCTGACCCCCAAGTAGGGAGCTTGATGAGCATCAGAGCTGGAAGGAGAAGACAGAGTCCCTTCTTCCCTAGGTGCTTCTTTTCTTAGCCATAAAAAACACTTTATTCAAAGTGTTTACTTGCCTGTGTGTGTAAAAATAGAATGGCCCAGCATTCTAAGACCTGGCCTTCTAGTTCTTTTCTATCACTGTTCTACTGTGTGACCTTGGGCAGTTCTCTTGCCCTCTCCAGGTCTCAAGTTCTGATCTGTCAAGTGACAGCATTGGATGAATTAGCTTTAACACCCAATGGGCTATAAGCATGTATATTCACCTTGAACCCCTGGGTTTGAGTCAACTAGAAATATAGACGTAGGAGGAGGGAAACCTAGAGTTTATCTCATTAATTCCCTTCCCTTGTTTTACAAATGGAGTTAGAATGAGGCGGGGAGTTGTCCCCACAGTATATCAACAACTTCATTGGAGACTCAAAGTAATGGGTTCAAATTCCAGCTCTGCCACTTATTCATTGTAGTGGGTTGAACGGTATTCTCAAAAATCCATATCTACCTGGAAGCTCAGAACGTGACCTTATTTGGGTTGGAAAGGGCCTTTAAGGGTGTAATTAAATTAAGATGAGAGCCATTGGTTAGGGTAGGCCCTAAACCTAATGACTCGTATCCTTATAAGAAGAGAAGACAGAGAGACACCCAAGGAGGAAGTCCACATGAAGATGGGACAGAAATCAGAGTAAAGCAGCTACAAGCTATGGATTGCCAAGGATTGCTGGGAGCTGCCAGAAGCTTAGAAGGGGCAAGAAAG